>BLSF01000084.1:0-147527 GCA_012862575.1 Parietichytrium sp. I65-24A
GTCAAGCTCGTTGACCCAGTGTGCTCGATTGTAGAGACATCTTCAACGAGTGTCACCGTTTCCAGTTCTGAGATTGAGCTCGCATCAAACGAGACTGCCTCTATGTGAACAAGCCCACCAGAGCTAATATACAAGTCCTTTGTATACCCGCCAACGTGCTCGATAGATTGGGAGTCTGTGCTATCAAGGTACAAGGTGGAAAGCATGTGCAGTTCAGCTACGCCTGAGATTTTGTCTTGGTCAAAACTAACATCTTCAACGTTCACAACCCCTTGTGATGACGCAATGTTAAGTTCTTCAGCTCCAGAGTGCAGAATGCGTGACGTATTTTTTTCAAGCTCAAGCGCATCAACGCCAGATATCGCTTTGCCGGAGAACACGAGATCTTCAATTTGGACCGTTCCGATGATAGAGTAGATGTGTAGTCGGTCATCTCCCTCATGCACAATTTTAGCATCTGAAGCAGACATGCCCACCTCAGACAATTTTGAGATGGCAGACTCATTAAATTCAATCTGCTCAATTTCTACGATTCCATCTTGGGCAAGAATTGAAAGTAAACTCTGATTTACAGATTGCAAACCTGTTGGGGATAGTGAAATCTCTTCTCCAAGTAGAATGGAGTTCTGATCTACAACCCGTATAGTTTCATGCCCAAGTTTACCGCCTGCACCGTAGACTGCCAAGTACATTTCTGGCTGCGAATCCGCGAACAAGTCCAGAGCCGTGAAGGAAAACGAACCTATGTCTAAGTTTGCTGCTGCAACCAATTCGGTCACACCAACAACTTTTGAGCTCCCCGAAACCTCAGTCCATTGCTGCCCATCAAAATGAAGCAACACAGAGCTGTTGGGGGGCAAGGTAATGTCTCCTTGGGTATAGTCTTCGTCCATGTTATGAAGCAGCATCAGCTGACCGTGTGTGGCTCCCTCAGTCTCGAGAATTATTTCGTTTCGGGTATTTGAGGCTTGGTCCGAAGCGATGGTTACGGCACTCATATTTGCGGTGATCACAATGCTCTCTGCTGCGACAATTGCGTAATCCTGAATACTTAGCGTTGTGCGAGCAAGCAGATGCCCTGCAACCGACAGTTTTCCTTCGTCCAAAAGCGTGATGTCAGACGACACAGTAATGTTTCCAAAACCGGGCTCGATTGATCCGCGCGAAAGCTCTCCCGTTTCTGTGATGTCTTCAAAATTTCCTGTAGTGAGAACAAGTCCCGTGGAGATATTGTGGGGGAGAACAAGGACAGCATCTTGCTGTGCTGGGCTGCCGTGAAGCGCAAAGCGGATAGAATAGGTGTCGGAGCGCTCGTTTTTCATCACTACGGGCTCTTCCCCCACAAGAACTGTGTCCAACCGGAGGAAGTCATCATGACCGGCGAGCCCCACGACCACGTTCCCGAGGAGATAGGTAACGCTATCGCTGTCTCTGTTGTTCTCAATGTATACATCATTCTCGGATATCAGCTGGTTCATTGTAATCCCTAGACCGCCTTCCACGGTGAGATTGTGGATGAGCTTCAAATGAAGTTGGTCAAAGTTTACCTTTGAAACATTTAGCGCCCCGACAGAGAGGTACTCGATATCGTTTTGCGGGGCAAGGTCGCGCGAAAGAAGGGTGGCATCTGTTATGTCGAGGGTTCCGAGAATATTTACCCTGTTGGCGTCAAGAACTCCAGTGACAGAGGAGAAAACCGTGGTGACATTCCCTGCTCGAAGAGCGGAATCTTCTCCAATGTCTATATCTCCAAAGCCAGCGCTAATTTCACCTTCGACAATCGTACCCGAAAATGATGCGTTCCCGTCAACAAATAGACCGGACGTGGCATGCAATGCAGAGTTCTCTACCCAAACTTTTGCTGAATCGATTCTAAGGACTGTGTCTTCTCCACCCCTGGAGACAACAAAGTCGCTCACGGTCTGCTTGAAAGCAGTCTCGATGTTGCCTTCGGATTGCGCGCTTGTAAAAGTCAGAGACCCTTCTTGCTCGCTAGTATTGAGGTATACTCTGGGGCTGGATGCAAGGTTCTCCTGATGAATGAGGAGGCTAGGGGAATTTATTTCGCGATCTGCTGTGACGGGGTGAGAGATCCTTACGCTTTCTGCTGAATCAAAGCTAATCAAAGCATCCTGGAGGAAGAGCGCTCCATCCAATTGAGTGTCTCCATCAACGTGTAACCGCTGTTTTGGGTCATCAGTTCCTACTCCAATTTTTGTGTACACACTGTTTGCTCCGAGGGCAACTATGGATTCGCTCCCAGGCTGTAGGATCAAGTTCTTTGCGGAGCGGATTTGAAGCGCATGATCGGTGGATTTGATGTAAGCATTCAACACGAACCTGTCGTTCTCGTTATACTCGCCGAACTCAATCATCGTTGTGGACTCTTCCGTGCTTGAAGTCGGCGCCGAAGTTGCATCCTCGGTTCGTCTGCGCACGTAGGAGCCAGGCCTTTTCGGCTCGGATCGCCCTGTAGACCCTTCCTTGAAAGGAGGCTGATCCTCGGTCGCATCGTCCTTACTAGTAGCGGTTGTGGTAATCTCGGCGGGGCCACCCGTGCGTTCGGAGCGACTCTCAGTGTCGCTTAAATGTGCGTCTCTTTGCATTAAAATACGCTCGCCACTCGCAGATAGTCCTGAGGTCTCTGTGTCTGAAGCGGAAGACTGCGTGCCGCCTCTACTACTTAGGCGAACAGTTGTTTGGGTTTCCGATTCCTCCTTTGAAGAGATCTCCAAGTCCGCATTCGGGTCCAAGCGGTGAATACCAATACTGCCATCCGAGGTGAAGGTTGATCTCTCTTGTATTAAAAGATTTGCAAGGTCAAACTCAATACCATAATATTGCTGCAGGAGCAGAGCCACGATCCACAAGATCAAGAGCGAAAAGCTGGTGACGGATACAACGTAGATCAAATAGCGCAGTGCTCTCTTTCTGTATTTGAACGGATTGTAGCTTAGATCTCTCGCTGTCAAGAGTTTGTTGGCCTCTTTTTCTGTTAGTATTTTGTGCGGTGCGAAAAGTTTGGATTTGCGCTTTCCTACTTGATTGAGCATGAAAGGGTCTTGGCCGTCCTTGTCCTGATCCCCGCTTTCTTCATCCGAGTCGGACTCGAGCCCGACTTCATTACGTACATCGTCCTCGCTGTCATCGATTCCAGCTTCCCGCAGCGCGTTCTGAAACTCTTCCCTTCCGTTCGTTACCCTGGAGCTCTCGAGGCCCTGACTGTTGCGCCTGTCCTTATCAGCACGCTTTTCTGCCCAGTGCAAGTACTCGTCCATGCTACCCCCCTTGTCCCACAGCTACTGTCTGCTCCGGAATCTTCGTTTTCAAATCCAGCAAATGCGGAACTCCTCTAGCTCGTTGTCTTAGCAGTTGCGTTCGAACGCAGCAGTCAAGCGCAAGTGGAATTGGAATAACAAGTGCGCCCACAAACTCAATCCACCCAGCTTATGGGAGCACAGTTGCTCCCTGACCTGCGCAACCTCTGCGCCGTGTCCGCTTTGCAACGTGAAGAGAGGCGAGTGCTTTCTCTTCCCTCCACTTGCCCGTCCCCTCCTCTGTTGTTGTTGTTGTTGTTGTTGTTGTTCTTCTTCTTCTTCTTCTTCTCCTCTCCGCACTTGACCACCTGCGCTGAAAGGACTTTGTTTGTGGCAGTTCCTTGCCCCACGGTCGCAGCCAGCACGGAGTATACTCTCTCTGTCTCTCTCTGTTTCTCTCAGTGGGTGTGTATGCGTATGTGTATGTGTGTGTATCCCTTGGAACCTGTGTTCTGTGCCACAGTGAGGGCTGTGAGGAGCGAGCAGAAAAGCAAAAGTTTGAAGTTTTTTTGGTTTTTTTGAAAGCTAATTTTCCCCCCATCCGCTAAGGTTCAAGGAAAGGTTAGTGTTTGGAGTAGTTGGAGCATATCTGAGGTGAGAAAGATACTGCGTGACTCTAGGTCACACTGTGTTTGATGGGAACCGCGCACTTTTAAGTGTATGAATAATGATCAGAAATTTAGGTGTGCGAAGGGTACAAGATTAAGAAGTCGGGACGCTGCCGTTGCAAGGGTCTTGTGCATCGCAAAATTTTCCGCGATTCAAGGTCGGAGCACAGCTCTTTGTTCCTCTGGGCCGATTGTTCATCGTGTTCGTCGTCATGATCACCATACCTGGCGTTTGTTCGTGCTTTGTCGTATCACTCAAAAAAGCCTGCCCCTCCTTGGCCCCTGACGGCTTTGTGGGAACGCAAGCTCTTCACCAAAAGGCAAAGAAGCTCGGAAACTAACCAAGCAAATCGAGAGCTATCTAAATTCTGAACAAGAATCAACTTCGCTTCAAGCCAACTCCGATCGCAGCTCTTGACGCTTCTCTACATTTAACTCCACTACCTTCTCCCTACTCTATCTAGTAGAGTAGTAGAGCCTAGCTATCTTGATCTAACGATCTCTACTTGTCCTCGAGATTCACCCATCCATCACCATTTCCCACAGTTGCCACAAGTTTTCCCCCAAGTTTCCCCCCAAGTTTTCCCTCAGTTCCCCACAGCCCCCCCCGCCACAGCTGCCGAAAAATAATATTTCCCCCCTCTGAGCGATGGAGCCCTCTCACATCTCTCGGCGTTTGTCTCTGCACGCCTCCGTGATCCCTCCTTCCGCGCCGAGCGTGTCCTCGTGCGCGTCGCTGCTGCTGGGTCGCCAGCACCAGAACCAACACCAGCAGCAGCAGCAGCAGCAGCACGAGGGCAGCCACAGCTTCTCGCGCGAGCTGTCGCGCGTGCAGCTGGAGCTGTCGCAGCTGGGCGCCCGGCTGACGTCAGCGCCGCGCGAGCGCGCGTACTACCGCGAGGAGGCGCGGCGCGTGCGGGCGCGGTGCGAGGAGGAGGTGCGCGAGGTGGAGCAGCTGCGTTCGCGGCTTGCGCAAGCAAGGAGGAAGAGGGCGCGCATGGAGGCGCAGGAGGCGCTGGCGGCCAAGGTGGAAGAGGAGGCGCCGCAGGGGCGACAGGGGCTGGAGACGGCGCTGGAGGATGCGAAGAAGCGGGTGGAAATGCTGGAGGCCAAGAGGAGCGAGGTCAAGCACAAGCATGAGCTGAGGGGAAGACAGGTGCAGCTGCTTGTGAGGGCGGTCGCGGAGCTGGAGACTGTGCTTGCGAGGGAGGATGAGAGCGAGTGACTGGAGCACTGGAGCAGTGGCATCTGGAGTGCGCCAGGGACGTGGGCTGCACCAAGTGTTGGTGGTTGGTGCTGATGGAAGAATAGAGAGGCGCAGTCGCAAGCCGGAGATCAACGCGTGGTGCTTGATGATTGGTGATTGGTGCTTGGTGTTGGACGCCTGGCGTCCGTCATTTTTAAGCAGTCTGCACAAGTGAAGACTCCGCGATTCGCACTAGGCGGATGCTCGCCCTGGAGAAAGATTAACGCTGCCGCTTTGATATGCTATTTTGAGGAGACACCTTTTGAGAGCGCCGACCTGTTATTGCCGCTCGTATTCCTATCAAACCTGTTTTTATATTATAAAAAGCTGATTCTTTTTCCACATTTCTTGATTAAAAATGCAGTCTTCATTTCTTCAATCCGGGATCATGGAATCTCTCTCCCCTGTCGGCGCGCCTCCAAAAGAAGGAAAGACGTCGCTCTCGCAATCCATTCCCATGTACCGCGGAAGACAAAACAAATAAAAAAACAAATAAAAAACTCTATGTTGTGATTGTTTTTGGTCTTGAGAAGAAAAAGAATTACTTTTTTTTGTATTACTTGGAGAACTGTGCAAAAGCCTGCTCGCAGCTTGCCGCCTGCAGAACGAGCGGGTGCGATGGAGACAGGGTTTTCAGCTGGCTCAAAAGTTGCTCGATCTTGGCGTATGGCTTGCTTGTGTTGGCAGAGCAGCAGAGGAGGTTGGCGATAATGTCTGGGTCGTTAGCGTTCTTAGCGGCTGCTTCCGCGAGCAGCTTTTCGGCCTCGTCGAAATTCTTCATTTGCATCTGAGAGACAGCCAAAGAGTTGAGCAGCAGAGGCGAGGAGATGGTCTTATCAATCTGCTCTTGGAAAATGTAGGCCGCCTCCTGGAACCTGGTGCCTCCACTGGACAAATTGACCCAGGCGTTCGCCAGCTGAGTCAGAGTGGAGTCGTCGTCCAGGCGCTGCATCTTTTGCAGCTCTTCCTGAGCCTGCTCCACGCAGTTCAATGACAAGTAGATCTGTACTTTCAAGGCGCCATGCTCTAACGAGTTTGGAGATCGCAGCGCCTTGAGAGCTTCTTTCGTGTCGCCTTGTCTGAAGAACACCAACCCTGCTATTAGCTGCACGGTCTGGTTATCCTTGGTCATGTCGTCAGCCAGCCATTGCTGCAAGGTTTCGCACACTGCCTCGGCGTTTGAAGGAGAGGTAACGTACTGGGCCAGGAGCTTGACCGCCATGATATCCGTGGAAGAAGGGCCCTGGCCGTCGATCATCTCCAAAACCTTGTTGGCCTTGCCTTGCGCGATGTAACACCGATACCTGAACACATCTCTGTCAATGCTTTCCCTGTCATTCCCCGGCATGAATTGCTGCGCTTCGTCCAAGGCTGCATCAAAATTGCCCAGCCAGAACATGTTGCGCACCGAGAACAGATCATCTACCTCCATCTTGCCTCAGACGTGACCGATCACTACTGCTACCGCTGTTTCTCCGCGCTCTCCGCACTGCTTCGCACTGGCGCTGCTTGTTCTTGTTCTTATTCTTGTTCTTGCACTTCTCGGCCTGCGAAACTGTGGTCGAACTAGTAGTTCTCCTCTTCCCACGTCGTGCCACGTGGTCCTCCTCGCTCTTCACTCTTGCCCACAATGCCAAACCGCTTCAGTCGCTTCAGTCGAGCGAGACCGTAGGATGGATTTTTATTCGCCTAGAAAATGCACCAAAAATCGCTCATATTGAAGCTCGTAAATGTAGTTACTAAATACCGATGATAAACTGGCAATTGAGGCAAGCACGCGCCCGAAATCGCAGAAAAAAAGGCTACACGTCACTGGCACCCTATAGTGACGAGAAACGACATGGATGCGTCTGGGGGCCACTTAGCGATGCCTCTAGGACTGGGGCGGATCGTCTTTCTCCGCTAGCACTGACTACCGTGATCGGTAGGAAAACGCTTCCCGTTTCTATCTTGTCTTTTCCCTCTTTTCCCTAAAAACAAAAAGTTGAAAACTTTTGACATACTTGGACCGTCGCTCTCACTCGTCCGCTAGCTAGCTAGCCAGCCTGAGCCAGGGGCCTTGCACGCGGTCGGAGCCCTGCATCCCGGTTCTTGCGCCAAGAACCGGCTTCGTTTTCTTCCGGTTCTCCTGCCGCTCACAACACTCACAACGCTCGCAGTCACGGCCATTGGAGCTTTTTTTTTTTGACGCATCGCGAGGAAAGAGATCGATCAAAGAGAAAAGATTTCTGAAAAGCGAAGAATGGACGACGATAAAGAGCTGCCGGAAGGCTGGACGAAGGAGTTTTCCCGGTCGCAGCAGCGGCATTATTACTACCATGCTCAGTCAAAGAGATCGGTGTGGGAGTTTGCGGACCTGGCCAAAGAGTATCCTGAAGATGACAAGGAGGAAAAGCGTCAACGCCGCGGCAGTGATAGCGATGGGGACGGCGGGGAAAGCGAAAAGGATCGTGAGGTTGAAAATGTGGACGGACAGCGAACAGAAGAAGACCTGAAGCGGCCCCGCGTCGAGTCTGAGGAGACGAGGAGCAAAGCAGCGGAGGACGTTCCGATAAAGAGGGTCAGAGGAGAGAAACCGGGAACCAGCGTTCTGATTCTTGTGCCCTTTAGGGATTTGCACGAGAAACAGCAGCGCGCCAAACACCTCGCGGAATTCGTGCCTCACATGTCAGAGTTTCTTGGTGAGAATCCAGGTATTGGTGACTACCATATCCTCGTCATTGAGCAGAGCGACGACGGGCGGAAATTCAATCGCGGAAAGCTATTAAACATTGGATTCAAGTACGCCTGCGAAAAGCTTGGGGATTTTGACAGCTATGTGTTCCATGATGTCGACCTTCTGCCTTTGGGTCCACTCAAGGATTGGTACGCCAAAAAACCGTCACGCCCAATCCACATTGCCAAGTGCTGGGATAGGTACAACAACAATCCAAATTATCTGGGTGGAATCACCGCGTTCAGCAAGCGCGATTTTGTTGCAGTTGATGGTTTCCCAAATACATTTTGGGGCTGGGGTGGAGAGGATGATGAGCTATTGAAGAGGGTGCACGAGCAAAGGTTCCGCTTGGATGGGCCGAGCAAGACGCTCCCGAATGCCGTGCGAGACCTGGAGGAGATGGATCTCAAAACCAAGCTGGACATGCTGAAAAAAACTGATTGGAAGTGTAATGTCAAGTGGGAAGCTAGGGATGAGCACGAAAAGTATCGCAGGCAAAAGAGGGACATTCCTTGGTGGGGTTTAAGTGGGGTAAAGTACAAGCTGTTAGAAACGTCAACACTATCCGAGCATGCCACGAAAATTACTGTGGACGTCTTGTTCAACCTCAATAGCGATGGCTCGGACCACTGGGCCAATCACACAACCGAGTGGAAGTGACCAAGCTCTCTATATGTCGTTCACAAGAACACCGACACCTGAATGTATGACATTCTGGGAAAGAGTGATGCATCGCACTTTTACAAAAAGTAGATTATCGACGTTATAGGAGGCAAACTGAGCTCTTGGGTATGTGCGTCGCACGATCGCATCATGTGCAAGGAAGGAAATACCTTCTTCCTTTCACGAGCTTGAACCACGTGCTTCAAAAATACTCGAGAACAACCACCTCTCTATGACCTGTCTATTCCTTGCCTCAGCGCTCCGGGACCTAAAACCTAACAGTAAGTTGTCAATGCCACAACGCAAGACCTTCGTTATCCCCCAATACAGCCTAATGCAGAGCAGAATTCAGATCTAGTAGCTATATTACGTAATCAAAACTAGAATGCAAACGTTAACTCGCTAAACATATTTCCTAACACATGACGTCAAGTGACAGCACAGCAAGCCAAGATTCTATTCGAGAGTACCGGTATAAAGTCTACCAAAAGTCAATAAGAGATGAAACTAGGAGGATCGCTAGCTACATGTTCCTGATTACTAGTGCAGCACGCATAGCTGCTAGCTCTAGCCACAGTGTGACTGAGTTGACTACTACGACGGACCCTAATCAATACCCTATACAGCCAGAGCGAAACGTAGTGAAGACTGGATTACACAGCGGCGTAGATAGAAGAATAACAATGCGGTTCACCGTCGCTTTTACTAATCAAAATGCATAGCGGAGAGTGTAGAGAGTGGCGAAAGTGTTGTAGATGTTGTAGATGTCGTAGGCTGAGTGGAGAGACACTGTAGACATCTGTAGACAGAGAGAGAATGAGAGAGACAGAATGAGACAGAGACAGAGTGAGTGAGTGAGAGAGAGATCAGAAACAACCGCCACTCAACACGAAGGCCATCGAGAAATCGCGCTCGGCCACGCGTCTGTGCCAAGTGTCAGTGTAAGTGCATCGCCACCGTGAAGGAAGATCGGGCCGTCCTTTCGACGTCGATACGTGCGCGCAAGTCGTTCAAGTTGTGTTACCGTCGCCGTTTCAACCTGCGTTTTGGGCGCTTGGATAGCTTGGATAAGAAGGATTTAGCTGCGTCGGGCGTCGGCTTGCTGGAGGCGTGGCGCGTGGAGGTTCGTCTGAGTCGTTGAAAGTTTGCGGCGTTTGCGGCGTTTGGTAGTTGGTTTGCATTTAGGAGAGAGTGGCAAAGATGGACGCTCCGAACCCACCGACTGTGTCGGTTGCCGAGCAGGTTTGGGCACAGCTGGGAAGGCGATACCAGCACCTGCTGGACAAGTCGACCATATACGTCAAGGCCCGCTGGGCAGTGATGGCCTCGTTCCTGGCGCTGTACCTGTTCAGGGTGTACCTCCTGAACGGGTGGTTCATCATCACATATGCTCTCGGAATCTACCTGCTCAACCTGTTCATCGGCTTCTTGTCGCCGCAAATCGATCCGGAGACCGAAGGGCCGGTCCTCCCTACTGGCAAAGATGGCGAGTACAGGCCCTTTTCAAGGAGAGTGCCTGAGTTTAAATTCTGGCTGAGGTGAGTTTGTCATATCTTCTTTTCCTTTTCTGGAAATAGATCGATACCCTGTCGCAACTTCTCGTCACGCTAACCCTTGCCTTTTGTTCCTCTAGTTCAATGAACGCCATCTCGGTTGCGATCTTTATGACCTTCTTCAAGATGTTCGACATTCCTGTCTTTTGGCCAATTTTGCTCATCTACTTTGTCGCATTGTTCTTCCTTACGATGCGGAGGCAGATAGCGCACATGGTCAAGCACAAGTATGTGCCTTGGAGCTGGGGGAAGGCTAAATACAACCGTAAGGACCCTCTTGATACCGCAGGCGGGAAGGGCCTTGCTCTCTGAGAAACCGTTGCTGAGACTCCTGCTGTTTACACTGATCTCTGCCATTTCTCTCTTTTCGACACTCCAAACGTACGTGTTCGTGTCGTGCGCACACTCGTTACAATGAAACAAAAGCAAACAAATCTGATTGCCGCTCACCAGTGGCGGCGAGCCTGTCTTTTTTCATTAATCTTTTTTCATTTTTAAAAGCCGTATGACTGAAAGCTTGTACCGTTGGAGCGCCCTGACATTCATAACTTTTCCATTGATGAGTTTCTTGATTTAAATAAAGGCGAAATGGTCGATCTTCAACAATTGATCACTCTTTTGGAGTTTTTGTTGCAGATGAAACAGAAAGAGACACTGTCTGAAAGCCATGGAAACCCGTTGGGGGCAAGAGTCACGCAGTGCAGGTTTTATCTAACATAAAGTTGAAAATATAGCTCCAAGCTCCGAGCAAGTCGGTACCTACCTCCTCATGCTTGCTTTCGAGTTTTGCTTGGAGCACTCACAAATGAGCGCTATTCCTCGTAAGGGAAAGCTTATACCTTTCGTTTCTTCCGAAGACGTTCTCTCTCTTTCTCATTTAATGCGGCCTGGAATTCTTGGATGAGCTTTTCTTCGCGCTCTTTTCGGCTCTCTAGACGTTCCAAGGCAAGCTTAGTTTTCTCCTCCGCAGTCAAAATCTGATTTTCTTTGCGCATGCGTACTTCGTTCATGCGTTTGTGACGCGAGCCGCTCATGACGAACCCAACGCTTTCGAATTTGGCAATCTCCTCACCACTGAGCCCGATCTCTCCTCTCCGCGGGATGCGCATGTCCTTCTTCACAAACTCGGCCATCTTGTCCCCTTCCCCGGCCAGAAGCGCCTTGCCATAGTCCGCCTTCATTGCGTACGCCGAGGAACCACTCTTTGGCTTTGGCCCGAAATCATCGTCATCGTCTTCATCCTCGACATCGCCTGAAGACGCAGCTGGGACGCTCTTTTTGGCTGGCGCTTGCTCCGTGTTTTGTTCTACTCCAGGAAGAGAAGGCCCGATGACATTCATATCCGCGCTGGGTACATCTTTCGGATCATTTTTGGCTGGCTCGCTGACTGCGTTCGCCGATGACATTCTCCGAGGGCTGCTGGAAACGTTTCTTTCTCTTTCTCTTCCTCTTTCATCTCCTCTTTCTCTGCTGCGCTGCCTCCGATCGGTCCTACTTCTGCTTCTGCTTCTGCTCCTACTCCTGCTGCGCTTTCTCCTTTTCTTGCCATCTCTGTCTCTGTCTCTGTCTCTGCTCTTGTGCTTCCTCCTTCTGTCTCTGTCTTTGTCCCTGTCTCTCTTCTTGTGTTTCCGCCTGCTCCTACTCCTACTCCTGCTCCTACTCCTGCTCACGCTGCGATCGGTCTTCTCCCTGCGTCCGCGAGTACCCTTCCGGTCGCTCTTCCTCCCCTCCTTCTTCCTGTTCTTCTTCCTCCGGGAACGTTCCTCGGACCCGTCTGACCTGCGACCCCGGCCCCGCGATCTCGATCTCGATCTCGACGACGCCCGCGACGGTGACTGGGACGACTGCGAGGAGGAGGAAGAAGAGGAGGAGGAGGAGGAAGAGGAGAGGTACGCGCCGCTGTCCTCGCTGAGCGCGTCCCAGAGGGGATTGATGGTGGAGCGGCGCAAGTCCTCGTCGCGGCGGCGCGAAGATGACCCGCCAAAGTACCTGTCGCGAGGCATGGCGTCTATTTTTTGGCCCGCAACAGACGGCAAATTTAACTCACTTCCGCAACCCACACCCCACACCCCACACCTGGCGGTCTCCCCGCAGGTCCCGCAGGTCCCGCAGGTAGATGTGAGATGTGTCCTCGCTCGGAGCGTGAGTATTTTTGGGACACTAATGTTTTACCTGGCAAACCAGTAGCACCAGGGTACTTTGGGACCACTGCTCGTGAAAATGCAAGTTGGTGGACTTGGTTATACTTGGTTATGGTTTGCGAAGGAACCTGTTGGAATGTGAATGAGCCAGCAGCGGTGGGTGGGCTTGGACACACGATGATGGGAGGCAATGGAATGTGGAGAATGGAAATGAAAGCGGAAATAGAAATAGAATGGAAGAGGAAATGGAGTGGAAAGGTCGAAACTTATTGAAACATTGGCCGCTGGAACTGCTGGCACTGCGCCCATATGGGGAAGGCATGAAAGCGGCCTTGGTTTTGAAGATGGATAAGAGAGTATAGACTGTGTCTGTGAGAAGAGCACTGGCCGTGTAAATGGTCTTTGTGTCGAGTTGTTGCTTTCGGAATGTGCGGAGTGCGCTGAAGATGGAGGGAGTGGAGGTCAAGGTTGGAAGTCGTTCCTTGCTTGGAATGGAGCGACGACTTGGGATCTCCTGATGCTGCGTAGCCCTGGAGTTGCTTCAAGTGTATCAGCTTCTTTTCTGATCCTTAAAAAGACCGGGGCGAGTGCGCGATATCGCCAGCTGACTTGGACTCGACGTTGCAGTCGTTGGACGGGATCGGAAAATTCTTTGGCCGAGGTGGCAATTTGGGCGAAGGGACACTGATAGAGAACTCGCGAAGCTTGTGCTCCATCTGTATATTCTTAGCCCGCTCCGCGTGAAGTTGCGAGGCGAGTTCTCGGAGCTGAAGCGTCTGGTCTTGGAACTGAATCTCCTTGCGGACGAAGCTGTCTTCCATGGATTGCAGACTAGCCTTTAGCTGCTGCACGCTCTGCGTGAGTTCTTCAACCTGCGCTCTAAGCATGATCGTCTCGCCCGGCGTCTCCGCACTAGAATGATCCGGAAACTCCGCAACTAACGACCTCATCCTTGCTCTGCTTGAGGCTCCTGACGCAATGCTGTGATAGTCGGTCTCGGCACTCTCAATACTATTACTGTTTACAGAAGCCGGCGGCCGAGAGAGTTTCTCAATCTCTTGCTGCTTTTCTTCCAGCCGCACTTGCAAAGACTCCATCATCTTCATCATGTGTTTGGAATTAGGACTCGCAGCGCCGAGGCTGTACTCACCCAATGTATCGATACAGAGCTTCGAGTCTTGCTCTTCCTCCTCTTCGTCTATGTAGCCACCAAAAGGCTCCCCATCCGGCTCTCTCTTATTTGTTCTTGTAATAACCCTGGCCGGCTCGTCATGCACGGTCTTTGCCTCGCACTCTCTGCGGCATGGCGTTGGCGCGGGGCTGATAGGATTTGTTGCGTCTTGCAAAAGTCTGGTAACATTGTTGATGAATCTCCTCAAGTCACTATTTTGACACTCTCCTGCAAAGCTCTCTAGTGTGCCAATGGTCTTGTTGACCTTCCACAAGGCGTCATCTTTCTGCGAGCCCGAACGGACAGCAGCCGGCGCCGGAGATTGCTCCCTGTGCTCGTTTCGAGAACGTAATATTGGTGTTGGCCCTACGTGATTGGGGGTCGGTGCAAATTCAATTGTTCGAGGAACTCCTCGCCCATTAAATTTGCAGTCTAGTTGCTCCATGCGAGTTTGCGCGATGGAGTTGTGCCTCAAGTCCAAAGTCTGTATCTTAGGAAAGTTTGCCTGCAGCAAAACAGAAGATGCGTTGAAAGACAGCCCACACTTGCACAGCGAAACCGTCTCAATAGATTCATGGCCATCCAGAGCCTTCAAAAAGGATGTCGCGGTTCTGTCCCCGAAGTTGTTAGTGTCTGCAATTAGTGTGGTCAGTCTCGAGGCTTGCCTGGAGTAAAAGCATGCTGTGAGAACCTCCCCAGTCCGTCTTCCCAGTCCATTATTCGTTACATCGAGAACCTCGAGGCGACCCAAGGACTGGCACAACTCCGCGCCCCCGGCATCTCCAATAGAGCAGCGAGCAAGACTCAAAGCCCTTAAACAGCTCGCGGGGTCTCTTATGAGGTCGCCGAGCCCTTGCGCTCCCCTGACACCAATTTTGACAAAGTCTAGCTTGATCTCTCTCAACTGAACCGGTCTGGCCATTTTAAGGGACTCCACCAAGAGAGTCGTGTTGCTTCTGGAGAGCGTAATACGATGTAAATCAAGCGCATGAGGGTATTCGTCTGCTTCTTCCAACTTTCGCACGAGCTTGATGGCAGGCGTCACCCTCGCCTTGCCACATTCCGCGTCGAACACGTGAGCCAGCCTCATCCTCGCCTTTCACTCGCTTCACACGATTGCTCGGCGGTCTGAATTGCACCTCCTGGCGCGGCGGAGAGATCCCCAGACCGTCTTGCAAAGAGTGAGTGCTCTGGAACAAACAACTCGCACGCGCCGGGCCTGACTGGACCTGAACTTGCAAGAGCCACCAGCTGCTGTTTGGTTGTCACTGCAATCAACTTGTTCTCAGGGAATTGTGAGGCCAAACCAGAATTTTGTGTCTCTTGTCTTTACGTGAGGGCCTTTGACTTTGACAGTGAGGTGGCATTGACTACCGTGCCGCTATCACTTGGCACTTGGCACTGCATTCACAGTCAGTGTTGCCAGTGCCACAGTGCAGTGCACTTCGATGTGAACGGATCAATTGGACCAATGTGAGACTCTAGACTAGCAGCTAGACTGGCTTGCCACTGTGTAGCGCGCATTTACTTTCCGCCAAGTGACAAGTGATAAGTGATCAAGGGAAGAGAAGAGAGAGCTTTGACCAGAAAGACATTCGGAATTCAGAACAGAAGCTTCGACAAACGCGAGCCGCCAAAGACGGTGCTCGCTACTCACAATCCGTCTGGTCAGTTTGTCAGTTTGTCAGCCTTTTCAGCCGACTGGGCTGGGCGTCCATCGTTCCATGCTTAATTAACAGACGGCTTACACATGCTTACACCGAGGAGCTTTGTGTTCTTTCCTGCTCCTCGCTGTTCCTTCCCTCTGTCTTTGTGATCTTCCGAGTTGTTGGTGGAGCGTGTCACTTCGAGGTTGGCGAAGAGAGCATACGCGGCGAAGCGTCGTCGCATTGCAACATCGCAACATTGCAGCATTGCAACATTGCAACATTGCAACATTGCAACATTGCAACATTGCAACATTGCAACATTGCAACATTGCAACATTGCAGCATCGCGGCGGCGGCTAGCGCAAAGTAGTAGAGGCGGCAAAGTTGGCTGCGGGTTTCGATCCGTGTGCAGCCACGGGGGAGCATGTCGATCCTCATCGAGTCCACGCTGCTCAAGTCTGGCCAGGCCGAGAATGATGTGTGGTTCACGGCGGCTTCTGTTGGTAAGTCAACATGCGTTTCATCGCGGGTTTGTCCCTGCCTTTGCTTTTGCGAAGATTGAGGCTGAGGAGTGTATAGGGTGAGGATTGACAATGGCAAGTGTGATCTCTGTCTGCAGTGGCTGTCATTCTCGCGCACGTTGCGGGCATGGTGAGCTACGAGAGACCAGGAAGGTGGAAGCTTCTGGCGATGGCGATTGTGACCGCGTGGGGGGCGCGTCTTGCTTATTATAGTGACAGCTGGATCTGTGTCCTGAATCTTGGTTTCTGGCTGTTCATTTACAACATGATTGCGGATGAAGACGATGACGGCCATGACCATGGTCACGGTCACGGCCACAGCGATTAATTTCCCAGGTGGTTCGAAAGTCGGGCTGATTAAGTAATGTAATTATTTATTTTTGCGGTCTGATACCGCTGAAAGAGAGAGATTTGGACGCAGACCCAAAACCGCTGTTCACTTGTGGCGGAAAAAACGTAGAATGAGAACCTTGTGAAGGCGGCGGAATCCCACGTCGAGATGGAGGGCGATTGAAAAGCTCTCGAACGGAGCTTGCTGACGACGACGACGACAGGCCATGGTTCCAAGCTTCGCGTGGAGTGGAGGCGAAGGTATGCCTTCTGGCTTTCGCGGACTGCGAGGAGCCCGGCCTAGGTGACTCCAGACTTGCCCGCACGTCATTAGCCGAAAATTGGGAATTGTTCTGACTTCGAGAATTCGATCGGAAAGGCTGGCGCCGGGGCATTTCGACCTGGTCAACTTCCACGAATGGGTTTGGTGGAATGCCCGACATGCTGACATCAAAGTCTCGGTCAACGTGTTTCTGATTCCCCGGATTCGCTGAGGAGAGTTGCTGCTGTCGCCACATTGTTCCGGAGGCAGGTCCGCCGTTGTCAGAGCGAGTAGTAAAGTCGTTTTCCTCCAGTGGCTGCCTCTGTAGCGGCTGTGAATGCGCTTGTTGTTGTTGTTGCTGCTGCTGCTGTTGTTGTTGGTTTTGCAATCCTGTTGCACTCCCCGTACTTCGAAGAGCGTAGGTTTGCTTCCAATTCTCCAGTTGACGCTCTCGGTCACGCAGGGTGTTTGTGAGAGTGCCGTTTTTCTCAATAGCTTTGTGAAGACGCTTTTTGGTATCTTCAACTTCGGTCTGAAGCAGCTGTATCGCCTTGTTGGCCTGGATCATCTCAATCTTTCGAGACTCCTCGCTGTCCTTCAGCCCCTGCATTGCCTCCGCACCTTTGCGACGCATTAGCTCCAATTTGCCTGTCCGCAGGGATTCCTTTTTCATTAGTTTAGTTTTCAACGTTAAAACCACTGCTGGTGCAACTTACCCTTGACTTGTGTCTCCTGCATCTCGAACAATTCCACCGCAAAATCCGTGAGATACTTTGGCCCATTGGCCACAGCCAAGGTGACCAAAGATGCTTTCAATTCTCGCAATTCGTTTTCCTCCGCTCTCCTCCCCAGGACCTGAAACCACAGCAAATCCGAGCTCAGGCAGAACGCCCTACAATTCGGGCACCCCACGCCCCCATTCCCGTTCGCATTCCCACCCCCAATGGCTGCAACCCCACCGGACGAATGCTGGCTCACGCATCTTTCACACATGACATGATTGCACGGCAGCTTACTGAGCGCTTCCGCTCCCTGCGACCAGCACCCATCGCAGTGAACGTTCTCCATCGCCACCGGGCTCGGATTCTGCTATCTCGTTCTCCCGGGACCTTGCGCGAGCAATGTTGTTTGCCTTTGCAGTCCTTTGCACCTTTAATTTTGAACAAGGGGCTCTTCCTCAAACCTCCGCGATAGTTCAGTTCTCACAAGTGGCGACAAATCCCAAATCCTACGCCTCGTTGACTATCTCCTCGCGCTCCAAAACGCCTTGCCCCGCGCGAAATTGGCTCTTTTCAGCAGCCAAGACCATCTCAATCTCAATCTCATTCTCAGTCTCATTCTCAATTTCATTCGCATTCATTCTATCTCATTTCGCCTCGATCAAAATCTCACCAAACGGAACCACCCAAGAACCGGTCCGGAGAACCCGAGAACCAACCCGGAACCCAGAACCCAGAACCCAGAACTAATGTGTACCGAGAACCAAGGATCAGTTCCCTGTTCGATGACCGTTGCTTAAGGTGCCTTGGCTGAGTGCTAGTTGTGTCGTGGTATCGTCAGCTAGCCCGCGAGCTAGGATTCGTGCGTGTCAGCTGGCACTGGTTCTACATGTTCATGTTCATTTCGATCAAAAATGAATGAATGAATGAATGTGGAAAAAGAGACGAATTCATTCATTTACGAGAGATAATTTCAATGAACTTTTCAGGCAGGGTTGGAAGCGACGAATGAAAGCCAGCGAGCAGCAGCAGCAGCAGCAGCAGTCGAGTCTTGTTTTTGTTTTCGTTCTTGCACATAGGACGTGTAAGATGACCAAATTCACAAGTCATGATCCAGGTGATTAAACCAGTCCATCCCCCAATGCGACGCGGCGGCGAGAGATGTGAGAAAAGTCAAAGAATGCGTTCGTTCTGTGTTTGTGTGCGGCGAGGGGATGAAAACGATGGTGATGGCGACGATGGAAAGGAAGCAGTTTAATTGTCCACGCGTGCCAGTGCGTTTTAAGTGTAATAACTCTCGTACTCAGAGATACTCAAAGCGAGCGAGTAGAGCGGGTGTAGTTTCGCCTCCGTCTCCGCCCGTTCTATCCATTTGGCTATCGACGGCTGGTACTCACCTCACGAAGAGGGCGACTGGGTTGGCATGTTACGTATACAGAGAGAGAGAGAGAGAGAGAGAGAGAGAGCTCGCGTTTGCTTNTCGTACATTTGCACTCTCACGTGCGCATGAGCCTGCACGGAGGCGCCATTTCGCAGCAGATGGAGTCCGAGGCACGGACGCGCTTTGGGGACATGGAGCTGCGCAAGCCATGGCGGAACAAGCTCCAAGAAGTGCTGCGCAAGACGCAGATGGAGATCAACGAGCTGGAGAATCAGCCGCTGACGCAGACGCTCATGCAAGCCGTGGAGATGCACACTCCGCGGAGTATGCGAAAGGGGTCTGCGTGGGACGAAACTCCGGAAAAGGGTGATCGTGCGGAACGGAAGAGAGTCAAGGAGCTCAAGAGCCAAATGAATGAGGTCCAAGGAGAAACGTCCAAGGTGTCCAAAGTCGTCCTCAGCCTGTCGGATGCAATCGTGGCACTCTCGGAGAAGATTAATGGTTTAGAAGAGCAGGTGTCGCAAAGCAAAGGTGCAGTGGCAACCGTGGAGAAACAGATCCTTGGATGCGAGCAGTGGCAGAAAAAGTGCGAGCTCGAAGTGTGCCGGTTAGCGCAGGAGGCCGAAGAGCAGTATTCCATGGTGGTAACCATGAAAAATAGTGGGAGCGCGGGCTTGGGCTTAGGAGGCGGGAAACACGCCAATTGGAGGCTTTTAGTGGAAGAACTCAATTCACACTTGCGGGAAGAGATGCTGCAGCACGTGAAGAGCCAGGCAGTCAGCATGGCAAAAGTTTGTAACCAAGCCGCGACCGCAATTGCAATTGTGGAGGATTTTCGCAGTGAAGCTCCACAAATTGCTATTGGGAAGCGCAGTGATTCTGTGGAAATGAAGGAGTTCTTACAAGACCGTGTCCGCGCTGCTCAAGCTCGAATGGAAGAGAAAATTCAAGCAATCGAGAGAGAGATAAATTGGAAAATTGTCCAGGAGTCGAGATCTTTGGAGCGGCGCCTCCATGATTATCAGAGTCAACTGATGATATTCATGTCCAACCACGCCTCGACGTCAAGGATTCCATTGAATTGCCATCAGCCGAACACCGTATTAGCAACCACACAAATTCAACAGCCCAGTATGAGTATTCCTCCCCCGCCACCACCGCCACCCCCTGCAATGACTGTTCCCCTAACACCCGCAAGCCAGAATCAGGCTCCAGCCCCGCCTGCAGTGACACCCCAGCAGCCAACAGCCGAGAAAAAGGAAATGGAAGTGGCCCTTGCCAAGAGCAAAGCAGATATCGAAAAGGTTCTAAAGGTGGTCCAAGAACAACAGGATCGCATTGGCGCGCTTGAGCGCCGACTTGAGCTGCAAGAAAAAGAAAGCGCAGAATTTACAGAGAAGCAGCTCGAGCAACTTGACAAAAGGCATCAAGCTGAAATGCAGGAATTTTCCGGAAAGCTGAGATCAATTGCTGCGCGGCAGGAGGACACAAGTAGCACCTGCGCAAGAATCGAAGGACTAGTTGCTCAGGTTGAGGCCCGTCAGGACAAGGCAAGCGCATCAAACGACAAATTCGCAGAATCCGTGCAAGCGATGGAGAAGGAGATCGCTCAGTTTGATCGTGCTATTGGCTCAAAGGTTCAGCAGAGCATCGAGAAGCTGGAGAAGAGGCTGGAGAGTAATCTGAATAGTCAGTTGGAATCAAGAGAGATTACACTTCAAGCAAAAATGTCCAAGCTCGCAGAGGAAGCAAATGCTCAATCGGAGTCCTTGGCAGCCTTCAAAGCGCGCCAAGCAGAAACACCGATCGTTGCAGAGAGTATGAAGGCAAGTATCGAGGCTGTGGAGCACACCATATTAACTTTGCGAGCCAAGGTGGACAGAGATGTGAATGATCTGATCAGCAGAATCGTGCGTATCGAAAGAGCAAATGCGTCTGCGCAAGTAGAGAGAAAAGCGCAACAAGAACTTGAGGAGGCTCGGTCTCGCGCCTTACAAAAGGCTGGCGTAAAGATCAACAGCGCCGGCTCCACGCCACAGTCCTTCACAACTTCTGATGGCCAAAAGGCTGTGGCAGAGTCCCCAAGCGGAGCACATCAAAGGCGTTATACGATACCTGCTACAACAGGGATTCCAACTGCAGCAAACAAGCCTTCAGCTAATCGAAACAAAACCCCAGAACAGATAGAACGCGAATCCAAACGCCAGGAGGAGCTTGCTGCGGTGAGAGCTCGACTTGCGGCTTTTGAGGCCAAATGGAAGCAGAACCAGCAGCGCGGGGCCGGCGCTCGGCAGCAGCCTCCACCTCCCAAAACCCCTCCGCCTCAGCACTTGCTTTCGCAAGGCGCCTTGCAAGGAACAAGCTCAAATGCGAGGCCGTCGACAGCTCCGCAAAGTCTTGCTCCGAATGAAGGGAGGGAGTTAGATGGGGAAGAAAAGGGCCCTCAAGTGGATGATGAGGTTAACATCACCCCCGCCGCAGAGGAGGACAGTGGCGAAGGAAAGTCGGACAAGGACAGCGAGAACGACGACGACGACTACGACGACAACGACGACGAAAAAGAATTCTGGGACGTCCCGATTGCAATGCAGGCTCCTCCAAACACGAGACGGACGTCGGGCCCACCTAAACCAATTAGTGGGACCATCGAATGCAAGTTTTGCCGCCGAGTATTGCCAGGGAAAAACACGGCCGCATTGCACGAAAAGGTGTGCGACAAGCGTCCCAAAGGGAACGACAAGAACAAATCTGCAACGTGCACCTACTGCGACGACACCTTCCCCGAGAGCGAACTAGAGTCGCACGAAAAAGTTTGCGACTGGCTTCCTGCCAAATGTCAGTTCTGCAGCATGATTATCATTCTTCGAGACATCTCGAGACATGAAGCGCGCTGCAGTAAGAATCCGCAAACCGCCCGAGGAAACGCTCTCGGGCAACTCACCCAAGCCTCCGCCGCAACCAAGGGGAACTCCTCGAGCGGTTCACACTTCGAAGACTGGGATGTGTCTGAAGTTGTGGAGTGGTTGGAGTCGATTGAAGGGATCGACCCAAGTTGTGTTGACGGGTTCAAAGAGCTTCAAGTTGACGGCACCTTATTAGCAGAGGTCAAGCAAGAAGATCTTGAGGAAACGCTGAGGGTCGAAGATCCTCTAGATCGAAAGCAAATATGGCTGGCCTTATGCGAACTCCGACAATCGCACGATGATGCGAAAGCTGGCGCTTCTGACGTCATAAAGCAAATCCTTGCAGACAATTAGAGATTCGCGGTGGATTTCCGTGATCGATCAAGCCGCGCGATACCCGGACGCGGGAATGAGCAGATAAGATTGACTGTAACCCCAAAATTTTCGTTAGTAATTCTATTTTCTATTCTTTTGATGTGCAACGATTGTCATTGACTTGCAGCGGAAATTGCTGCTAAAAACGTAACGCGTCTCGTCCCTCTCATCGATTGTTCTTCCGACAAGGTTGAGCAGTCGCGGGAGGGCGAAAGGTCTGGAGGTGAGCGAGCTTCGGTTGAGCTCGAATCCTTTCAAGTTTGGCTCTACGAAGATTCGATCGAGACCCCCTCTACGCCGCTCTGAACAGACTCTATCGTTGCTGCTGGGAGATCAAGTGGAGCAGCAGAATTGGTCACGTTGGCGGGTGCAGGTGGTGCTGAAGGTGTGGACTCAGCCTTTTCAAATTCGGCTTGCGCCGCTTGCTGAGAGACTCCAATCGCAAATCCGGCCTCTTTTGGGATCACTGTGGCTCGCGCGGTGGAAGGAACGGGGTTTTCGAAATTTTCGCCGATCTCCCACTTTGGCCAGCCTTCCTCCTCTGGAACGAGCTCCCAATGAGGTTCCGGGATGCTGGAATCGTCCTTGTTAAAGTCAAACACGTTGCACCAGTGATTCAGGTCAGGGATAAGGTTTGCCTTCGTAAAGTGGGCTCCTTGGTTTGCGTAGGCCGCGCTGTAAGGATAAAAGCGCATTTTGGTGGATGTCTCGACCACAGGTTCCGTCTTGGTGTAGAGAGAGACTGTGCAGTTCTCGCAGTCGCGGCAGCGGAATTGCTTACAAGCGATGAAAAAGGTGCAATTCTTCGCCTTGCGAACAAAGACTGACTCGCTGCTTGGACCAATGAGGATTTTGCAATCTGTGACACCATCAACGAGAACCTGATCCGCGTGGTCCAAAAGCTGGACTTGGCACTTTTCGAGATTCTCCACATTGAACGACTGACCGCCCAGCTCGCCTTCCTTTTTCACCAACGTCTGGCCGTTCGAGTTGCGAAACGAGTAAAAGGTGTCGCTCATGTGCTTTCGGTACGCATTTCTATCCGTGAACACTTGGCCGTCTGGCGACGTGAACGTCTCTTCCTTCTTGACCAGGGACTTGATGTTGAACTCCTTCACTGCCGTCTGTCGATCACCATCTTCGAACACGATCGTGTAATTTCCATCTTCGGCATTGAACCCCTCCACTTTGCCTTTGTAATGCTGCTTCCACCCTTTCACCTTCGCGTGCACCTCCTCTCCCACCGCATAAACCTGCTTTCTTGGTGCCATTCTCGCGTTCCTTCTCCTCGTGATAAGCGCGCCCACTTTTCCTCACAATATTCTCCCCTTACAAACCAACCCGATTTACATACACACACAAAAACTCTCTCTCTCTTTCTCTTTCTCTCTTGCTCTTTCAACCTTCTCCTGAAGATGTCCTCGCTAAAAGTGCGAATGTACGGTACTCACATGTACTCACTCAGTTCTCAGAGTCTCTCATTCTTCGTAACCGTCGAAAACCCGAAACCGCGTCGGAAATCTCACGTTGAATTTCGCGCAGTGAAATTTCGAAATTTGGCCTCTAACTTGTAGATGTTTTTCCGTTTTTCGTCCCCACTGTCTACTCACTGTCAGTCAGTCTGCGAACTCGGTGGGTACTGACTGTGAGTACTAGTGCTGAGCGTGAGTAAGGTTACTCGAGTACATACGTGGAAGTGTCCTCGACAGCGTACCGCCTGGCGTAAGAGTGGAAACGCACACGCCTACAGTACGGTAACTAAGTGGCGTTGTGGGGAAGAGGTTTGCTCGTCACGGTTATATTTCGGAACGTTGGGAAAGAAAGTGCTGAAAGGTTCCGGGACTCGTCGTTTGTTTTAGTACTTTATATATTTGGAAGCTTTTGTTAATGGCTGCGGCTGGAGAAATTTATTTCTTGGATTGACAATTGTGTGCATGCCTATCTTGTGCCGTTTGTGGGAAGCTCTCATAGCGTTGGAACGGCAGGGAGCCAAAGCTGTTGAAATATACTGACTGAGCTTTCAACAAAAGCTGAATTCTGAACTGAAATCTGAAAGGATCATTGACGTGCTGATTTCTTCAGGGGCCGGGACTGTGGAAAGGTGGCAAAGATAGTACTCGGTGGAGGCCAGGCTCAAAGATTGGCTGGTTGGACAGGTGTTTTGCAGAATGGTGGCCGGAGAAGGCTGCAAGCAGGTTCGGCTTGATGGCGCGGCCTTGACAGTTGAAGCTCTCTCCGACCTTGGAGCGGAATGTGTCGGAGCGGACGGCTCGGTTGCAGAGAGGCTTGCTCTGGAGATATGCGGCCCGCTTGTTCGGACAGAGATGGCGAAGACTATTACGTCGTTGGGCGGGCTTGTGCGCAACGGGTATATTGTGCAGTTGACCATGGACAGGGTTTTTGAGCATGAAGAGGAGCATGGCGGACAGGATTATGGGCTGGCTGCATTGCTCAAACATGCAGCTCCCCAGAGCAATAAAGCCGTGCACTACCTCGGGTCTGATTTAACTAAGCTTGTCGTGAGAAGAGCGGCTCTAGGCGAAACATTTGCGGACGTGGCAAGGCCATTTTTCAAAGGTTTCACAAAGCTAGACGAACTGGAGCTTTCAGGTTGCAACATCACAGATGCCCAGCTTCAGCAGCTTGTAGACTGCCTCGCTGGTTTGGGTTTACGACGCATTGGGTTAGAGGGTAATCAGATAAGTTGTGCCGGAGCCACAAGCGTGTTGGAGCTGCTCAAGCAATGTCCCGTCGAAAAGCTCGTTCTTGCTGACAACGCGATTGCAGACGACGGGTTGGAAGCACTTTGTAGGGACAATTTGAGAGGAACAAATTTGAACTTGTTGGATATTGGCGGAAATAAATTTAGTCTTGTGTTCGCTCTTAGGATGCTGATCGGGTGCATTGAAGAGAAGGGCAGTTCTATCAAGGTTCTCAAATTAGCTCGCCTCGGAGACGCAATTGACGACAGCGTTCTGAGACTTGTGTCCATGCTGCTGGACTTCGATAGTAATCTCGCTGAAATTTACTTGGGTACAACCGCTGAGGTGCACGCGTGCACAGCATCTGGTTTACAGCTGCTAGCCAAAGTAGTCCGGAAGAACACCGTCGTGACTCAAATTGAACTTCCTGATATGTCGGAAATCAAGTCTGGGTTCACAGCTATGGCAAATATTCGCAAGACCCTTGCGCTGAATAGTCGCATAGCCACACAGTTTGGCACAACTGAGCCGGTGACGACGACTGCAAAGGCGGTGCCGGAGCCCACGAAGGAGCCTGTTGAGCCTAAAACAGACACCGTTCGCAGAAACGCGAGTCCGTCCGGAGATGAGCATGCAGAGTCCGAAAAGACCGTGGAAAAGAAAAGCAGCGAAAGTGCAAAGCCAGCGAGTGATCTCCGGAAGCTCAAACCAGACGGTATTTTTGAAGAAGATCAAAAAGTGGAAGAAGAAAAGAGCTCAATG
The DNA here is from genome assembly GCA_012862575.1 of Parietichytrium sp. I65-24A. Classification (NCBI taxonomy): domain Eukaryota; class Bigyra; order Thraustochytrida; family Thraustochytriidae; genus Parietichytrium; species Parietichytrium sp. I65-24A. The sequence goes on from BLSF01000084.1 coordinate 25,020, forward strand.
GCTGACCGCGCAGCCGAAAAGTCTCTTGCTACGAAAACCTGCGCAACGCAGACACAAACCCAGCGGAACATTGGTGACGAAAGTGCACCGGTAACAGAAAAGGAGGGGCTGGGCAAACTGAAGGGCGCTGCTGGCAAGGAGCAGAAAGAGCAAATGACCCCGGTCAGCGTTTCCGCAGAGAGCCTGCCTTCGGAAATCTCTTTCAGGTCCTCGGTGAATGCCAATCTGGGTCGGGACCCAGACCTCTCTCCCATCTCAACAGAAAAGAGACGCAGTGATAAGTCAAAGCGGCAGCGCGCAGCTCTGCAAAAGTACAGCGCTAGAGCACAAGAGCTCAGTGCTACCTTGGCAAATGTCAAGAGGAGATCCTTCGATCATTGCGGGGCGATAGAAGACCGGGTGTTGCGCCGGCTTACAGGTATCAACTCCAGGTTGGATGACGTAGAAAGTTCTCTTAGCAAGGCAAAAGAAAAAACCTCGAGCCGTGTGGCCAAAGAGCAACTTAACACCTCCTTGACCATCTTGTCAGAAGAAAAATTAGTTGAGGAGCGGATTCAAGCGCTGGAGACTAGATTCCGCAAAGCCGCAGAGCAGTGCCAAGCACTTGCGAACATGGGAAAGAACGTGACCATCCAGTTGGACGAAATGAAACGAATCCTCTCTTCTGCCGAGCAAGGGGCATATTATCCATCGCAGCCAATCGGGAACGATCCGGACGAGCAATTGGCGGAGCAAGCTATCTCCGAGGCTGTTTCCGCCACCTTCGACGACTGCCGACATCGAATCTTGCAGTTGCAGTCGACTTACATGCACGACTTTGAGCAAAAGCAAGCCACGTGGAGAAACAAAATGGACGAAAGCATCAAATATGCCGTGAACCGCATTGCCAGCCTTGAAACCAGCGTCATCAGCATCGCTGACGACAATATCTTTGCGCTCGAGGCCATTCTCAAGTCCCGTCGGGATGGTGCCGAATGAGTTATATCCGTTCACACCAACCTAGGCGACTGCTACGACTTTGTGCAGGAATCATTCGCCATTGTGCACATGAATGCACCCTAGCCGGACTCCTAGGAGGGCCTCCAGATAACATAGTTGGGGAAACTTGCAAGGGCTTTGTTTGCTTTAGGAAGAGGGGATGAAAGCTCGTTTGGAAACTCGGAAGCAGTGGATGCGAGTTTGGGGCCATTCAACTGCAGCTTTCGTCTCCGTGGTGGTGGTGGTGGTGTGGGTTGCTCAAAGCCGCGAAAGATGCACGCTGTATTTGCCCAGATCGAAGCTCGAAGGGCGGTGCTGGAGGTGGAAGATGACGACTCGGAGTCCGTGATATCGGACAGGTCTGTGATATCGGGCAAGTCGGGAAAGGAGAGTAGCTTGTCCCGCCAAAGCAGTTTCGAGCTTGGCCGCGACACGGTAAAGAAGCTCCAGAAACTGCGTAGCATTCGGAGGATGTCGATGTCGAGGAAGAGTTCACGCTCCAGCATGAAGGATCAAGAAGCCGACGATGTCTTCGAGAGTAAGGAAGAGGAGGACGGAATACAGAGCCATGGTCTCGCGGACACACACACGCATGAAAAAAAGGAAAACGATGGGCGGGCTTCGAGCGGACATATCGAATGGAAGGGGAGGAAAAATCCCACCAGAACATTTCGTGAGCTCCCACCCCCACCAGATGATGATTCGATTGAAGCGCCACTACCGCCAACGCCGCCTTCCGTATCGTCCGAGTCCGAGTCTTCAGTCGAGGAGGTGGGTAAGGATTTGGATGTGCTGTATAGACTTACCCCGGCGGCGAGACTGGACCCGGAACAAAGGATCCCCACGCCCCCGCCTTTGCCTGGCCGCCCCGAGCTTACGATTACGGTGCCAACCGAGAGCACCTCATCTGTGCCGCCGCCACCCCCTTCACCAGAGGAAGCGCATCTGAAGCTGCAGCACTTAATTAGGCACAACTCCATTCCTCGCGAAGCCGTAGATGAAGATCTCGAGACAGCTCTTCGATATGCGTCGCCGCGAAACTCAAAGAGCCATTACACTATTCCCTCTTTTCAGGGCAGTCAAGAAATGACTTTTAAAGAGAAGGGCTCTGAGGCGGCGTCAATGCGGAGGAGAAACTCCGAGCGTTTTGGAGCAAAGAAGGAAATGGGCAACGAAGAGATTGGCTCTGTCGGAATCGCGGAGACACGCAGGCCTAGCGCAGTGAGGGAGGGAGCTCAAATCACTGGGAAACAAGGAGAGAAGACTGAAGTTGTTGAAGAGCAAAATGAGCGGCCTCGAGTTGTGGAGAAGGAAGAGTTTGATCGCCTTCACGAGGAGCTCAGCAGGCTTCGAAAGTCGCTCGAGGCACAAGACAAAGCGACCACGGAATTTCGTAAACTCTCGAACGACGCGAGTGGGGCCATCAACAGCCTCCGGAAAGCGGAGAAGGAGGTAGCCAATCTCAAGCTTCAGTTGAAAGAGAGAGACTCTGCGCTGTTAGCGGAGAAAGCCAATGTGAAGGAGTTCAGAGAGCTTGCACAAGGTGCAACAAAATCGCTTCAGGTCCAACAGCAGGAATTGCAGCGGGTTCGAGAAGAGTTGGATGCAGCGAGAGAAGACCAATTGACAAACAGAATGTATGTGCACGTGCGCCTCCAGACTTGACAAATTTCCTCCAACAGCTTTTTAACCTCTCTTCTCTCCTGCTCCAAAAAGAAAGGAATCCAAAATCCAAAAATATAAAAGGCGTTAAAAGTAAAGTTCACTCTCCTGAACCCGCCAGGAATATATTGCTCTCCAACACTCCCCACCACTACGACCTTTCACCGCAAATTGCTAGCCGCGTANAGAAGAATCTGCGCTCTCAAAAGGCGGAGTTCGATTTGGAGGTACGAAGTATCACGGAAGGTTCGGGTCTTCAAACTATTCAGATCCGTGAACTTCAGGATCAGCTACAACAAGTAAAGTCGGACAATCGACGCATTGTGGAGCACATTTCAAAGTGCCTAGGAGGGAGGGAAAAGCTTTTGGATATGCTAAGCGGTCCGACCGGGGAGAGCGAGCAGCCCGATCGCCCTTCGGAAGAGCTTCCGTGCACAATTGCTACGACTGGGGAGTTGGACAAGGGCCACCTTCAACGCCCCACCTACCAAGACGGTCCAGCATTGCCCAGTGCGGGAGCATCGTCAGCTGCCCAGGGGGACGTTCGGGGAATGAAGAATCACCAAGCTTATTCTTCCACTTTGGAGCACAGGGTAGATCGCTTACGAAGTGCGCTTAACCAGGCCAAAAAACGTGAAAACTATTGCGCGGAACGTGTACGCCGCGCTCGAAAAGTCAATGCATTGAGTCTTGGGCTTTGAACACCATAATTGTGAATGAACTTGTTTTTCGTTCTCTGGATTTTTTCATTTGTTTGTCTGGGCAGAATTCTGAACGTCTATTTCTCATTCTGGCAATGCCTTATCTTTGCCACACTCGCTGCACTCATGATCCTTTCCTTTCAAACAATCCAAAGTGCGCCGTCTTCGGTGGTCTTCTTCGTGCTTGAGAATTGCGCCTGCCTCCGGCAGGCTTTCTCGTTGCGTTCACAGTTCATCTTGGCGAGTAGCGCCATGCCTTCGGCAGTTTCCACTTGCGGGGGATTCGAAAAGTTCACCGGAAGGAAAGGAATTATGAGTGCGACGAGTGCGGTAAAGCGTTTGGACGCGCTGGAAGTCACCTTCAAGAAGTTCACCGGAAGGAAAGGAATTATGAGTGCGGTGAGTGTGGCAAAGCGTTTGGACGCGCTGCAGATCTTCGGGTACACCTTAAAACTGTTCACCTGAAGGAAAGAGATCATGAGTTTGACGAGTGTGGCAAAGCATTTGGACATGTTGGAAACCTTCGCAGACACCTTAAAAGAGTTCATTTCAAGCAGAAAAACAAATCCTCTAAAGGTGATGTAGCATCTTCTCAACAAGTCGGACCTTTCATGGTTCTTCAACAAGCACAAGTGGCGCTTGATATTCAGAGAACAGGAATCCATAACGACCCCATTCGAAATCAAAAATGTGAAGGGGATCCAAATCTGCGGGGACTGACGGTCGTATCGAAGAGTAGCCTTTCACTTTCACTACGCACGTCTGAGTGCAGTCCAGAATGGCTCTTCAGAACGTCTCTCGACTGCGATAACAATAACAATACCAACCACAACAATGCTGCAATCGAGTGCGAGCGGCCGAAAGAAGGCGTCGCGAAACGTTGTGAGGTGCATGCAGCGCTTGGGAAAAAGCGGTCTCTCGACGAGTCACCCTCTTCTTCCAGGGAGGAATCAACAAGTGACGGTGATTACGTTTCAATCAACAGTAAACGCAAGAGGACAAGAACCGAGAATGTGTTATGTTGTAAACTGGTCTGAAATGTTTCAATCTTAAAAATTGTTCTACGTATGCAAACTGTATACACATGTGTTGCGCTGCAACGTTTCAAAAAGACTCTCCAAAGTTTTATTGACTGTGAGTCACCCCGACACAAAGCCAGGCCCGCGCTTTCCCTTGGTGATCACCCGCCCCTTACTACCGCCATTCCAGTCCGCTTTGCCAGAGTCAACAGTGTGGAATTTCTCACCCTTTCGGCTCACGATTTGGCCCTCAAAATATCGCAGCTGCCCGTTGGACCGCGAGTCCCTCTCCGCCTTTTGCATTCTGCGCAAATCCTTTTTCGCTTTCTTGTCAGCAGCACTCTTCGATTTCGGGTCGTTCCCCACGACAGCGAATTCGTCAAACTGGGCCATCATGCGCTTTTTGATGGCGACTTGCTCGGCCGCTTCCTTTTTACGAAGAGCCTCCTTGCGCGCAAGCTCTTGTCTGCACGCTTCAGCATACTCTTCTTCCACAGAGGCGATGCCTTTATCTAAAATATACATGGCCGTCTCTTCGACCCGGTTTCCGCACACTCGCTCTAGAACATACTGCACGGCTTCCAAATTGCATCCGGGAGGGCAAATTCCTTCCAGCTGTTCTAGCTTTGGGTTCGATGTACTCGGTTTGTTTTCTTCGGGCTCCGCCGGCAGCGCACATTCCTTTCCGCCGGCCCCAGCATGGCCACTGAGCTCGGCTTCGCTGTCGCAGCTCTTCTTGAGCCCATCGACGACCTCCATCCCCGCTGGCACTTGGATGAGGGCATCCTCTGCCGCGTCCGTCAGCTCCAAATGATCCAAATGCCACTTTTCAATCTCACTCATGTGCTCGTCCAATGAAGCTTCCGGACACATAGTCTGCATGAGCTCAACCAGATCGTTGAGCGCTAGCTCGGACGCAGCGCAGATGTACTCCATCACGGCATCCTCCGCAGCCAACACGCTCGCATTGGGCAGACTGGCCACCTTCTGCACGAAATGCCGCATGCTGGCATTGCTTTTGTCCCCAACTTCTGCCATACTTGCCGACTTCTCCGAGCAATTCACAGTCCTCAACTCCAATTTGCACTCTTTTCCATATATATAAACGCTTTCTTCACAGCTTTTGCGCCAACTCACTATCTCTTTATGTCTCTTTATGTCTCTTTTGTCTCTTTTATCTCTTGTGTCTCTTGTGTCTCTTTGTCTCCTTTCTCCTTTTCAAAAACAAACAATCTCAAACACGTGATCTCCAACTTTCTTTTCTTTTCTTTCTTTTTGTTCAGTGAAGAGGACGGCTGGAAGGGTACTCTCCAAGTACGACTATTACCACTGTCGATAGAGGCTTACTAGGCGATTCGGTACTCGCCGGGGACACTTTTGTTCTTGTAGTGGGGAATTGCTGGACGCACTGGACATCACAAATTGTTCCGGTCTCCTTACGTGCTTGCTAGGCGTTTGTGTAAGAGGAAATTCAAATGCGGTCGTAGCTAGGCCCCGGATTAAGTGAAACTTTAGAGTGAGGTAGTGAACTAGGAGTGGTGACAGACGGTAGGGATTGTGTTATTGTATACTATAAGAAGGGGTAGCGAGAAAATTTGTGTTTAGGAGTCTACCGGAAATTCTTGGGCGTTCTCTGTAGGTGCTGGTAATGAATTAGTCTAGATCAAAGAACTGATCTCTTGGGATGATGTCGGGGAAATTTGCAGGTAGTCGGTGGATCGTGGAAACTCCGATGGCCGAATATGCGTGACAATGTAGGCCAACATCTCCCATCCTTCACTTTCTGTTCCTTCTTTTCTTTATTGTTTTCTTTCCTTCTTTTAATCACACCACGGTTTCGCAGGTATGTTTCTTCTTTTATGAAATTGCATTTTCCTGATTCTTCGCCACAGGTCGAAATAGCAACGCGTCGAGATGAAGATCATCGGTCGCCCAAGGCATGTCGGACTTGGCAGTCCGAGTCAACGTAAGCCCAACGTATTGGAATTGGAATTTGATGAAACGAGCGGCAACATTTCTTTGGTGTGGTTGGTTGAGGAGAGATCGTTGAAGCGAGAAGCAGGTGTGAATGGAAACTACACGTGGATCAAGCATATTTACTGTTAAATGATCAAAACAAGAGGGGCAAAACCTTGTCATTCATGATGCCAAGCGACATGCCACCAGCGAACATGCCGCCAACGGAGATGAGGGATGCAAGACTGAGCGTTGAAAGACCACTTAAGCCATGACCACTAGTGCAGCCGGCCTGAATGCGAGCACCGACCAGGAGCATGGCAGCTCCTACGAATGCGGTCAAGTGTCCCAAAAGACCGCTACCGTTGATGTTTGCGCCGGCCCGCGCGTCAGGGCTGATGGTTGGATAGTTGCTCAAGTATTGAGAGAGGGCAACTCCCGCAAAGACACCAGCGGCAATGAAGAGCTGAAAAGCTGCATGCGAATTGACGAGATTCTTGTGCAAGTATGGCGCGTTCTTTTCCAAGTTGCGATCGAAGAGTTTTGCGAGGTTGCTCGAGATCAACACCCATCCAGTCGACATCCCAAGTGCCCCTGCGGAAGAAACATGCATAGGGAACTGGAGCATACCAACTAAGAACCCGGAGATGGCAGGGTCCCACGCAAGTGCATCCAAGGCTAGGGGGTTGTCGTACTTCATATTGGGCTGGAATTCAACAATCACTTTTGCAACTTCATTCCTCCAAGGGAAGACTTGGTCGACACCATAGATGACCATGGCGCAAAGCGCGACGAACCCAACGGACGCGACTGCGTACGGAACAGATTTCGGGACCAAGTCAGCGTCTTCCACCTTGCCGCGCTTTTGATAATCCGGAATGCTTGTGCGGAGATAGTTTTCAAGATAGCCGTAAAAGATTGTGCCGGTAATTCCTCCGAGTAGCAAAGAAATGCTAGTACTGGCGTGCTCGAGAGGCAGCTGTGCCCAAACCGTTCCCTGTGACAGTCATAACAAATATTTGGCCGGCGTCAGCTCCTGTTCACCGTTTCGTACCCTACAGCGTAATGACGTCCTTGCGCTCGACAATTGTACTTACCGGACAAGACCCCGTGAGATACATGCCAGCTCCCAGCAACAATCCTCCCACCAAGTTCGCACCGTATCCTCCCAGTTTCCCGAAACCCAGCGCGATGCTAGTTCGCGCCTCTCTCTTCTGAAGGCCCAGCTTGTGTGAGATCATCAGAGCCGCCGTGGATGTGGCGCTGGCAGAGAGGAACATCCTCATCATGATGAAGTTGTTCAGCTCCATTTGCTCCGACACCACGAACGGCACGTTCGTCTTGCCCTTGTCCAGCGCGAAACCGAACACTCCGCCGCTCATGAACGCAATTAGCTGGTCCATCTTGGCACTCTTTGCACTACTGGCACCCTTGCCTCGCCTCCTGCTCCGGTCTGCGCTCCCGTGGCTCCTGCTGCTCCTGCTGCTCCTCTCGCCCTTCGCTCGTTTGGGATCTGCTGCAGCTCTTGAACCTTGCACATGACATTCCCATCTCAATCTTTCCCAGAATCAAGCACATACTGGTAGTACCGGTGCCAAGAATTATACCGCAGTCACGTAAGCCAGACTCAAGCGCTCGCTCGCAGCATCCGAGAGCTTGTTGCTTGTTTCTTTCTACGCGTTACGTGTACTTGATGTACTTGCTGTGCTATACTACACCTTCCATCACAATCCCCGACTACGCATTCTATGTATACTCTGCTCTGTTCCTCTTTTGCTCTGTTGATCTCTGTTGCCCCAAAGCTCGCTCGCTGTTTCGCAAGACGCTAATGTTGTTCTTGTTCACCTCAATGCTCGAGTTCACGAAAAACAACAGTGAATTCTATAAACTCCGAACCGCGTGCATTCGCATGACGTCCAAGCTAACTTGGTACGTGCTTTGCTTTGCTTCAGAGTACCTTGTAATTGCCTGAACTAATTACTCTAAAATCTGTTGGTTATTCTGAATTCTGAAAGCGCGCTGCAACGAATGCCATCGACATCCATCGACCTTGGCAACAGTGGCAAGCTGACTTTGGAGCCTGGCTGGCTGGCTGGCTGGCTGGCTAGCGTCTGAGAGCCTCTGAGAGGAGAGCAAGCCGGCACGGACATTGAGTCGCGGGGAAAAAGCTTTCGCGAGCTTTGTCTACCTACCGCCTAGGAGCTCGGCTAGCGTGCCTCGGTGGTTTCGGGCATTTCCGGAATTTCCATAGGATACTTGAAACTGTCGTGATACCGGCAGCTGCGATTACTGCGATTCCCGTTTCCCGTTTCCCTTTGCGTTTCGCGCTGTGACTATGTTATAAACGCTTGCGCTTGCATTTGGGATATTTGGGTCGAGGGCAAAGTCATAATCGACTCCTGCGCCTTGTGCCGTGGGAAGTAGATTGGTTTGCTTGTTTCCAAACTCGCTCCGGACTTGAACAATTGAGTTGCGGTGAATGCAAAATGAAAAATGCATTATGCCTTATGCATAATGCATAATGTGCAAACGAAAGAAGAGCTCTCGTTTTGAGGTTTGGGGGTTGAGGCTTCATTTTGGGGCTACACGCGGCGTGCTACCTTTCAGTACAGTGAAACGTCGGGGCAGTGTGGTGAACGACAGAGGTCTGATAACTGAGCGTCCTCGCCGCTGGTGTTGGAGTGCTCGTCGCGTGGGACGGTCGGGGAGTAAGAACTGTGTCTATGTAACTTTTGCCTGGAGCGTAGTTCATGCTGCAGTTCTGTTTCTATTTTTCGTCGAGTAAGGCGTAAGGATTAAGGAGTAAGGCCACCTCGCCGCAGCAGTTTGGAGACGAAAGAGCTCGGCTTCCGCGCGTCAATTCATCTATTCATTCATTCATTCATTCATTCATTCGTTGTATGTATGTTTGTCCTTTTCTTTGTTTTTTTCGTCCAATGAGATCCACTGAGTCCAACAAATACGAATGTTTCCTTCATCACTTGTATCACTTGGTTCCGATCCGCATGTTTAAGATCCGCCACTCCTTCATCTATGCTTCGTTCACTGACATGATACCACACGTGGCACTCCCTGTCTAACTTTGTCCCGATCCCTCTTGGTTATTGGTTGAATGAAGAGAGTTTCGAATCCGGGGAGCATACGCGCGGTGTACTCGCGGAGCAGAAGATCAGGAAAGGAGGGAGTGTGGCGTTGGCTTGGAGAGGCGCGGAGACTTATGTTGGCCCTGTAGTCGGGATGGGCGAGCGCAGTTGCACTTGCAAGGCGGTGGCGGCGCTGGCAGTGGGGCTTTTGCTAGCTACTCTGTGTGCCTTCGAGCTCGGGAGAGGACAGCAGGAATGGACCATAGCTGAGAGGTCAGTGAGCAGCATGCAGTCGGTGTCGGACCTGGTGGCTGGGACCGTTTTCAGGTGGAAGGACAAGCTGACGTTTAATGAGGACTCGTATGAAGTGTACAATTGCAAAGACACCTTGCATAAGGACCAGGGGTCCCTGCCGGAGTTTCTGGTAGCCGGCGTGCACAAAGGCGGCTCGACGGCGCTGTATGGGTACCTCGTTCAGCACGGGCACATCCGCCCATCGTGCTGTAAGGAGACACACTTTTTCACCAAGCCGGAGCTGTACGAACTGGGACTGGGATACTATCGGAGACACTTTCACGATGTCAGGGACATGCCGCACGTGATAACGGGCGAAGGTACGCCCAACTACATTCGCAATCCTGACGCAGCCGCGCGTATTGCCAAGCATCTTCCCGACGTGAAGGCGGTGGTGAGCCTGCGCGACCCCGTGGAGCGCTTCATGTCGCAGTACGTTGGATTTCGGGAGCGGAAACTAACCAGCAAGTCTTGCACGGATTACTGGGAGCAAGAGATGCTGGCCATCGATCGCTGCATTGACCATTACCAGCCAAGTGAGCACATTAGATTTCCCACGACGCCTGCTGGGTTGACGGAGTCGCAATTACTCGAGCGCGAATCCAAGGCAGACAAGGTAGACGAGGCAGCCGTTCCTGCGTCGAGTGGCCAAGGCGTTTGCGATACTAGCGACAGAGAATGCATCAAGCGCTTCTGCTTTACGAAACTTCACGAGAACGGCATTGTTCGGAGCATCTATGTTGACCAGATTGCTCGATGGCTCTCGCTCTTTCCTGCCGAGCAGTTACTAATCGTGCAGTCAGAGCAGCTGAAGATGCACACCAACGAGACCATGCAACATGTGGCGCATTTTCTCGGTCTTCGCAACTTTTTGGAGTCCGAGCTTGGAGCGTTCGCCTCTGCACAACAAGGTAGTAACCACCATCTAAGCCCTCTGTACCGGACGTGCGACAAGAAGGTGATGAGGAGATTTTTTGCAGCAGAAAACAACCTTTTGGAAAGCTTGATTAAAGCGCGATGGCCGGATGAGTTTGCAAATTGGTGGCGTTATTGGGATGAAAAATTGTGAAGCGCAAAAAGCCGTGTACTATTCCCACTAGAGGGACGAGGAAGCGGCGATTTTCTACCGTTATTGTGATTACTTGTCGCACAGCAAGTGGAGCACAGCTGCGGGGGGGAAGGGACCCAACAGCTCAGTGAGCGCACAGATGGCCTGGTCCATCTCTAGAGCGTCAGAGTGTTTTTGACCGTGCAAACACATGCGCCAGTTCTGGAAAGATGAAACGGAATGAACAGATTAGAAAGAAACGATTGTGTTTAAAAACATATTACATTAGACGAAGAGTGTCTGCGACCTCCATAGCAGCATAATCCCAGTTTTTGATGATCACAGCACCGTCTGTGAATGTTTTGAAGTTCTCCCAGGCTTTGTATTGGTCAACGTTCTCAGCATTACACCTATTATCGTCACTCAGAGGATTTTCGAAATGATAGATTGGTAGGCTCATTGCCAGTGTTTGCCTGAAATCGGCGGATATGCCGCCGACGCTTTCTTCGACTCTGTCGGGATCTTTGAGATGATATTTCGTAACGGCAGAGATCCGTGCGACGAGCCCAAACTCTTCATGGATGACCTTTTTGCCATCCGTTGTGTCCAAGGTCTGGAAACTCTCGAGCTTCAATTCCACCCGGATCGGCTCGACCTGCTCGCTGTCTGGCGTGATGAGCACCTTATCAGAAAAACCAAACAGCACCATGGCCGCCTCGTAAGCGTTGCCACCAGAGTGGGTTCTATTTCCCGCGGATACGATCGCGCGAGCAAAACGGCGAAGAGTCGAGTGAACGATGAGCTTGACTTTGTCGTCTTCCATAGGTAGCGAGTCCCGAGTCCAGCCAAGAGTCTCTTCGAGACTGTTCACCACGCACGCGACAATGCCCTCGTACTTGTACTCTACCCCAGAGAGCATGACGCCATTGAGGATAATCTTGTCCCTCTCGATATCCCGTGTATCTTGGTGCGTGGTATCTTTCCCGGCGTGTACAATGGCTTTCTGTCCTTTCCGCAGCCACCAGATGGGCACCTTTACGTGCTCGCCCTCCTTCGCCGGCGTCAAAAACTCGTACACGATCCCGGCAAACCCTTCTGCATCCGTGGCCTGCTCCAGTCTCTCGCGCACCCACTCGGCGTCAAAGTCGACATCCTCTTCCCGCACGACCGCCTCGCCACTCACGCCTGACTCCAAACCCTGTTGCACGCCATCATCTTTCACTGCGTCCACAAGCCCATCGGCATCGGCATTGGCATTGGCATCGGCATCAGCATTGGCATCGGCCTTTGCATTTGCATTGGCATTTGCATTGGCATTTGCATTTGCATTTGCATTTGCATTTGCATTTGCATTTGCATCGGAATCTACAAGCCGGCCTTCGCCGCCATTGAAACCTGCGTCTCCAGTCCCGTCTCCGCCGCAGTCTCCACAGTCTCCGCGAGCGGACAGCCTCTCTCTGCGCCTTCTTCTCGCTGCCAACGCGTTGGCGCTGCCCTTTGCCGCGCCCAGCACTTGAAAGAGCCCGTCCGCCGCCTCCTCCAGCTGCTGCAGCTGCTGCAAGGCCTCCAGCCTGCTCTCCAGCCCGCTCTCCAGCGAGGCACCACGTGGCCCTGGCGCAGGAGAGGCCTGCAGCAAGTCCAGATCCTCCAGCGCCTGGCGCAGAGATAGCGACGCCATCTCTTTCTCTTTCTCTTTCTCTCGGGTTGGGACAGGAATGAGTTGAGATGGAAGTGTGCGAGTGTGTTTGTTCAATGAAGATGAAGCGATTGTTCGTGTGTTTGTTGAACTCTGGTTTGTTGGTTTGTTGGGTGAAGATGGATGTTGTAGTATGATGATGATGATGATGATGATGATGTTGATGATGATGATGATGGGCTCCTGACGAACGGTAAGCTTGCACGACATGAATGAATCCGCACGAAGGACGACTGTGACCCTGTGAATGAATGAATGAATGAATGACTGAGGGAAAGACTGTTGCGAACACGGTGAACTTGAATGCATTTATTGATTCATTCATTCGCACAGATGGTATCAGATGGTGTTCATGTTCACCTTCATGTACCGGTAGTTCAATGAGTTCAATGTTCATGTTTACAACTGTACGGGTACCAGGTACCGGGTACCGGTACTGACTGTGAGTGCATGAGGCAGAGGACTGGAGCGCAGGAGCAAAGCACGTGTCGTCTACTCTTCTCGCACGCGAGCCAGGATTCCTTCACATCTTATACTCACTCAATCCGTTGCGTTCATCACTGCCACTGCCACGGTCACGGGCACGGTCACAGTCACGGTCACGGTTGTCACGGTTGTCACGGTCGAGCGCAAGCCAATAAAGGTGAAAGGGTCTCTCGCAGGTCCCGGGAGGGACGTCTCAACAGGTCCCGACAGGGGTTCAGTCGGTCACTGAATCAGATTGCCGACCAGAGCGTCCTCCTGGGTGCGCGTGCCTGGCTGGTAGGAAAGAGGGGAGATGTCCGCGGAGGACTGGGGCCACGAAGGATTCTTGAGCGAAGCAGAAAAGGATGCCTTGGAGGGCGTACGCGAGGCAGTGGCGGACCTGGGAGGCAAGTACGCGGAGACCAAGTGCCTGCTGAGGTTCTGCCGTGCGAGAAAGTTCAACGTCCGCAAGACGGTCAAGATGATCCGCGAGGAGAAGGAGTGGAGGGAACAGTTTGAGGGGCATCGATTCGTGCTGGAAGATTTCCCATCGATGCTGCAGTTTGTGGATGACGGCGTGATAAAGACTGGTGGCCGCGACATGGAGGGTAGACCTGTGCTATATGCGATCTTTTCGCGATTCTTGCCTTCAATGGTGGGGTCGAATGAGGAGCTGGTGCTGTTCTTTGTATTTTACATGGACTCGCTTCTCGCGCTCGCAGACGCCACTGGCAGAGAGGACTTTACAGTGGTCTGCGACATGATCAACTGGTCGTTCAAGAACTTTTCCCTGCCCATGGTCAAAATCATGGTCCATGTGCTGCAGAACTACTATCCGGAACGACTTGGCCGAGTGTTTGTCATCAACACGCCATATCTGTTCAAGGCAGCGTGGAAGATTGTTCACCCATTGCTGGACGAGCGCACCAGACTGAAAATTCATATTCTGGACGCGAAAGACGCCTTGTCAGAAATTACTAAAGTGGTGAGTCCCGAGAGCCTCGAGTTGACCTTTGGCGGCGAGCATTCAGTGTATCCCACTCGTGATCCCATCGTAACCCCGCTTTACGAGGGCGGCGACGAGGAGGAAGAGGAAGAACACGACGGCGCTCCTTACTTGGGCCAAGACAGCGACTCGATCTCCGCGACAAACTCGGAGGAATTGAGTCTGGAGGAGAATGACCCGACGCTCCCAAAGCTTTCCACAGAGAATCTCGAGAATAGCCCATCTCAAAGAATTCATCGGAAGCGTAGCATCTTTAAGCGCCTCATGGGCATCTCCAAACCGGACATGCCATCTTCGCCTGTTCCATCTCCCCGAACGAGTCGTGCAATTAGAGTTCAGTGGAATGATAAGGGCGAGGCCGTGCCCGTCGTCCAACACGGCGCCACTCGCTTCGCTGATCAAGACGGGAGAGGCGCGCAACAGAGTGTGCTGGGAGACCTTGCGATTCAACAGGCGGACATGCGTCACAGAATTCAGGCTCTGGAAGCCAGTATTGACCGTCTCACGGCAAAGTTTGAAGCAGTCCCAAAAGCCAGAGCCATGCCAACTACTCCTGTGATAGACCAGAACAATTCCAACCATGCGATTGCGGCGGGCATGGCGGTTCTTTTCGCTATGCAGCTCTGGTGCCTGCAGCTTCTCTATCTCGGACAAACGCTACCAAAGAGTTGAATCACTCGGGACAAAGAGAGTAATTGACGGCGAGGAGGCAAGAGACATACTGGTAAACTATGCATATTGGACCGCCGATCGCGGAAACTGTAAACATTATTGTTTGTATTTCATTAATTACCAGAAGTCACAGTCAGGAAAGCGGTCGCGAGCCAATTCTCATCACACGAATGAATCTCACACCGTCGAACTCTGCTATCTCCTCTTATTACAAATACCAACTGTGACTTTTTCGCAGAGTTCGATTTCGACGAGTCGGAACAACCATCACTGGTATTCGACCTCTTGATTGACAGTGACAATGAAGCTAGGAGTTGCATCCCTCAGTTATTTTGCTCGACGAAAAGTACCTTGCTGAAATCTCGAAAGAGGTGAATGTGAACGCAGAGCCTACGCCAGATTTTAAAAGCGTTGGGACGGTTCCTCTAAACAGACTCTTCACTCCTTCCTCGCGAGCCATTCGCACCATGCAGTCCACAAGTCCGCGATAACGGTCTTCCATGTCCCGGGCGCCAATCATGCGATTCACCTGCAGGCGCTTCTTAGCAGTGTCCAGAGGGTACACCAAAAGCTTTGAAAGCGATCCCGCTGCACCGCCGACAACGAGGCTCTTCACTGGGTGCAAGGCTTGTGTTTGTGGCGAGCTGCCTTCCAACTTGTGAGCCAAGCGCTTGAAGAGGTCATAAAAATAAAATGAGAACGCCATCCCCGGAACGACTTGCGCCACGGCTGGCACAAAGCCTCTGTAAAAGCCAGTGATCCCATCACTCCGGAAAATGTGCATAGAAAGGCCGGGAAGGGTCATGTGTTGTGGAAGGCCTTGGTACACCCACTGCGTTCTAATCGTGTCAAGTGGATACGAAACCAGCGTCCCCGCAAACGCGCCTGTGGCGCCGGCAACAAAACTAATCCCAGCAGACTCTGCGCTCCACCCAAGCTGACGATACACATCCTGCAGGCTTTCCTTGCTGGCAGCATACACCGGAAACTGCACCCCAGAGTACAGAAACCACAGTGCCAGCGACGGCACAGTCCCTTTCCACAAACCGCGGGGCCCTTCTTCTGCCAAAATTCTCCTCACGCTCTGCACCACGCCGCGATATTTTTGTTGACCAGAGCTGTGCGGCCAGTGCATCTGTAGCTGGAACCTGATCTTTATCACGTCCAGCGGAGACACAGCCATGCGCGACACGATGCCCGAAACGCCGCCAGCCAGTGCGTGTTTCCAGCCGTCTCTCCACCTTTTTCGGCTACCATCCTTGGACTTTGTCACTTCGCCATTCGCAAACGCGTTCTGACTTGCCGCAGTCGCTACCATCTTCCAGTGTACCAAAACACCTTTTGCCAATCCAGGCGCGAAGCCGTTCCGCCAAAGCCAAACTCCAACCAAGATCTGTCGCAGAATGCTTGGTTTCGCAAAATGCTTTTTCTACTTTAACAGCTCTCCGCAGCCAGCCACAATCGCCGAATGCAGAACTCAGCAAATCCAAATCGACCTTGCTGGCCCCCCAAGTTCGAGTTTCAAATAAACTATTTCACTGTCAAAACGGTGAAACTCGTGCCCAGCTCCTTTTAAAAGCCCTTTTCATTGAATGACTGCAAATCTCCACACCGCCAATGCCCAGCTCTTCTAATACATATAAATCCCCAAATCCCCAAAATCCCAAATCCTCCGCGCTGTAACAAGAGCTTCAAAGAACAAAGCCCAATAGAAGAATATGCCCTGCTTTGTTCTCCACACTCAGCTTTCCTTCCCACAAATTTCCCACTCCCCTTTCCCACCGACACAACTACACAACTACACAACTATACAGCTATACAGCTCTACCGGGAGCGCTAGCTTCGTGGCATACGCGCGCGGGGACGCCCACTGTGGGGGTTAGTGAGTTATATAGTGTCTGTGCTAAGGTCTCTGTCGCCAGTGACGTCGCTCTCTCGCTGTGGAAGGCGAACGTATTCGAAAGACCTACGTGTGCTAGAGATTATGGTAGATGAGGACTAACAGGGCTGTGCCGGGTTGCGGAGGTCTCGCCGAGAGGACGTCTAGAGGAGCTTAGGACCTCCTACGCTCGGGGTCTATCTGAGGACTACCAGTGATGGGTGATGATTGATAGGGCGATTTGCCAGTGTAAATTTGTACTTAGACATAGTCCTAGTTCTTATGGGTGGTGAACGAGTAGGATCGGTTAATATGCCAAGAGCGAAGCATAGACGTTGGTAGGAGTGTTTAGCGCACACTTTGATGTTTACGGTAGGAGTGCTTTGGTGGAGCGTAGAGTGGACCTTGCTAACTAGTCAAATGTATAGGGAGTGCTATGGCGCCCATCTCGGTGCTGGGCAATACTTGCAATGCTGGCCAGCTGTGGGATTTTGACTTCGGTTACATAAAGCAAGCAAGCAAGCAATGTGAATGGATGTGTTCACTGAAGCGAGATTGATCAGGACAAGAGTGACAAGAATGAACAAGCCACAAATAAGACACAGTGCAGAGGCACGGAGGATCTGTGCTTTTCAAATGAGAACGAAGAAATGCTTGGACGTGCTAGGTCGGTCAATTGCTGCACAATGTCAATGAGGATAAAAATTCGGGGTTTAGAGAAACATTCAAGATGCGAGACACGGTCATTGTGCGCGTGTATGCGTGTGTGCAGAGGCCATGTAAGTACAGATTCCGGACAGAACCGGGTGGAGAAAAAGCGTTCACTTGGTCTTGGACGGCTGTTCAGCAGCAGGCTCCTCTACCTCCGAACTAACAGAGCGCAAAGCCTCCGGACCACTTTCGGCAGGCGCCGCCTTCTCCTTCTTCTCGGCGGGCTTAGCACCCTTTTTAGAGATGCTGCGAACAACGCCTGGCTCGAAATAATAGTCAGTATCCATGAGCAGATCATCGCAGGTCTCCTCGCCGTTGCAACTAAAGGAGAAGGGAATCGGCTCCACGGACATGTCAGGCTCCAGGGACATGTCAGGTTCGGACCCGTGCATAGACATCTCTCGAAGCTGATGCTCCAGGGAGCCAATCTTATTAAACATTGAGAAGCGGTCCTGCTCAAGGTCCTGAATCTTCCGCTCCATGGTCGAGCGTTCCTTCTCCAGATCTTCCACCTTCTGCATGAGGAACGCAACGGCGTTCTCCAAGCTTCGCAAAGATCCCTGCGTCTCCACCAAGGTATTCGATTGCCGCTCGCGCATCCTGGATGTGGTCACCTGATCGTGATTGCGCCGAATCCGCTCGTACGCAGCCTCGATGAGCTGTCTGGTGGTGTCCCCCTTCCTTCGACTAAGATAAGAAGCATCGTCCCTGAGGCACTCTATAACTCTATCGAGCACCTGTCCCGCAGTCACATTCGCCGGCGTCGACGGAGCGCTCTTCCGCTTGGCCTTCGCCTTCACGGAAGCGGAACTCATCCACTCGTCCACCCTCGCAAGCATCATCCCATACCCATCTGCGGAGCACGATGTAATCTTCTTCACCGCCAGATGCACAGCCTCGTAACCGTGCACTTTAGCCTGCTCCTCCGCGTCCGTGAACAGCTCGAAACCAATGTAAATAACCTGCAAAGCCGCCGTGCACTCAAAATCGTAAAACCGGCTCCAGTCCACTGCCGCCATTTTGCACCTTTGCACCTTTGCACCTTTGCAGCTTATCTCCGTTCTATCAAACAAGCTAGAAGTATGTCACGGTCCTCGACAACTGCCACGTGGTACTCGCGTACTCTGCGTTCTCTCTCCTCCAAAGCGCTCACAGTTATGGTTATTGAAATGCTTTTTCCACACTCGCTCTCTCTCTTTGTTGAACAGTTCATATAAATGTCTCTTTCCTCTCTTTCCTCTCCAACCTAGACTAGCGCATCTCTATCCGCTTCATTAAGAGCGAGCGGTACGCATGGAGGCTAGCTTTGCGTACAATGAGTCTTGAGATATGTTGAGATGTGTTGAGATGTGTTAAGAATGTGGTGAGGGTGTGAGAAAAATAGCGGACTAGCGTTTGAGGTATGTCGGATTAAGGATGTGATTCAGACGTAGATGTTTTCTGCGTTTCGTGGAGAGTTCTATTAAAGTAGTGGGGAGTGATAGTAGTAAGATCAGTTATGCCTTTCGTAAGGTTGCTTGCACGGGCTTGCACGGGCAGTGTCGCTGGAATGTGCTTCCAATCAGCTACTGATTTTATTAGTTAAACTTATAAAGAACAACGAACTCACTGACCCATACTATGGCGCTCTAAAGTTTCGATTAAGAGCCTGATTTGCGATGTAATTCTTCTGCTTTGAGAAGTCAATAGCCGCATCCGCTAGGTGCCGCTAACGAGATATACAGCGAAATGGACGAGATGTCCGTCTACGAATATAGTGCTGTTGCTAAATTCTAGCTAGTAAGCCGGAGACTGAGAGGACAGAAAGAGAGAGCGAGCTTTCGAATAATTAATTCAAGGCACTGACACACACGCGTACGAGCATGATTGGATGATGATCATCATCATCGTCATCTATTTTACAGTTTTCCAATTGATGGTAATTGACAGTGAATGCAAGAGTTGAGTGAGCTCCGGAGATGGGGTCCTGCCCAAACACGTCGTTTTTTCCAGCTCTCCCCGCTTACAAACCTGCTCAAAAAGTACGTCCACCCATGCCGAACGGAGCTGCTTTCCACTGCCAAAATAGCCAAAATGTGCAAACCCTTTCTTACGCTTTCCTTTCCAATCATCCGGTCCGCAAGGTCCGCGGGGTCCGCGCGCTCATGGGTCAAACGGTAGCGGTACCCATATTCATGTGTCACATGTGTCTCATGTGTCACCTGAATCATATACAATCATACGGGGCTTGCTCTGCGGAACCCATTTCACAACAACAGTTAATTCGTTCCTCAGCCGAGCAACGCTATGAAACACTAAATAATACTACGGCTGAAAGCTGCGATAAAGCGTACCTGCGGAAATTCGACCGTTCGCAATAGCCCACACTGTGCCACTGTCGCTCAGTGACACAGAGGAAAGAGTGGACAAAGTGAGCAAAGTGTGCGCGCAAGGAAGAGGAAGGGGTAGCGCAAGATTAAAGCGCCAACTCTAGGTTCTTAAAGAGGCAAGCGCGGAAAGAGACGTTGGTTAGTTGGTTGGCTGGTTGATTGGTTGGTTGATCGGTTGGTTGGTCCGTGCAAGGAACAGTGCAAAGTTCAAGTTCAACTTGAAGTTGCTCTAGTTCATTCAATTCTTGAGCTTTGTCGGCCCCATAAGTGTCCTCGAAGTGCCCTCGAAGTGCACTGGAAGAGCTCTGCAGAGTTGGAGGCAGCGGTGATGGGAGCCAATCGCAAGAGGAAATGAAGCGGTCGCGAAGTCCTAGCTCCGGGCTGCCGAGCATCAAGTCGCCTGGCGGGCTAAAGTCTCCCGAGCTGCCAGAGCACCTTGAGCTGGAGTATCAGATTGGACTTGGCAGAGATGGCAAGGAGCGCGGCGGGCAAGTCGAGAATGGATTTCGACTGAGTGCCAAGGCCATGGAGAACAAGCGGCAAAAGTTGCCTTATCTGGACACGATGGAATACATTCAGCTGCATTTGAACGAGAGAGAGGCCACGCGCATGGCCAAAATGAAAGCGGAACAGGAAGCGAAGAAGCGACGGAGACGCAAACCGCCAGCTCAGCGCGGAGAGAGCGGCGTAAACGGCGAAATGGGCGCGGCTGGTTTGGAAGCGGCCATACAGCACGCAAACAATCAACAAGAGAGTCCCCGCCCCGCACTGGACAAGATCCTGATGAAGAGATACCCGAGGTTTTGCAAGTTCTTGAACATTCAAGACGCTCCCTACGCTAGAATTCAAAGGCTCCAGTGGGTTTTGCAGACGATTGAAGAGCTGTACGACGCGAGAGAAGCTTCGCTGGACAGGGCTGCCGGGCGCACCAGCTCTCTCGTGCCATTTCCACAGTTTGCGTTCCAGCATCTGCGGCAGTCTTACGGCCTGGAAAACCTTGCCAGCCAATGCGGTTGGGACATGTTAGTCTCTCTCAATTTAGCTCTGTCGGAGTGGCCAGAGAGCAAGTCACTCGACGAGTACGGGTCAAGCCTCAGAGTGTTCTCGAATTTCCTTCGGGAGGCATGGGACGACGACGCACTGAACTTTTACTTATTAATTCGCCAGAACCTGAAGAGGCGCGCCGGGGTCCAGCTTGCAATGGAGACAAAGCCCGTGACAAGGGAGCAAGAGGACCTTGGTGTTTGCATTATTGCGCAAAATTGTATGATGGACGATGTTTATTTGTGTGAAAACGCAATACTTGCCGTAACAGGCGATGTTCTCGAACGATTTGGCGTGGGTCAAAAGAGTACCGGAGTGTATCGGGACTTTTTACTCAAGCGCGTGATGCTACCATGGGAGAAAAAGCGACTAACGAACGTCGAAGTCAGCGCAACTGCCGACGAGGACGAGAGCGAAGCGGAAGGTCAAGCGCAGGGCGGTGAGAGTTATGAGCCCATTTTACAAGAGCTGGTACAACTGAAGAAGGCAAACGAGAAGAGGACACAGAGTCTCGTACTGGCATCCAAAAGGCCAGTAGCCACAAGGTCTGTATGGCTCGCAGCATCACACTTTCTTGAAGCCTTCATGAGCAACTATTTGGACATACCGGAAGATATCGCCAAACTTATAAAGGAAGGAGACGATGGAAACCAATCTCACGTGCTCAGCAAGCTCCGAGGAACACTAGCTACACAAGCTACCTTTGACAAGCTTGAAGCGGAACTTGAAACTGAACGCGTTACAATGCGCTCGCTGCAAGCAAAGGTGGCGAAACTGACGCGCAAATGTGGCATCAGCGAAGAGAACAGTATGCGATTTCGCACGGAGCTTTTCCTTGCCAAGAACGAGCTTTGGAAACAAGAACAAGTCGTCTCTGACTTGCAGTCGAAACTGGAGCAGGCGAGCTCTCAAATTGAAGACACTTGGAAACAGGTCGTGGACGCGGACCCCAAATCCGTGAATGCCATTGCGGGCAGGGGCAACAAGCGAGCAAGGCCCGAAGGGGAAGAAGAGAGCTCTTGGGCGACATCTTTGACTGGAGTCATCATGTACCTGAAGTGGATCGAAAGGCAGACGAAGCGGCACAGCATCAAGCAGCAAGCCATCAAGCGATTCAAAAAGCAAGGCGGGTGGAAGGAACAGTTGGTGAAAAAGCAAGAGCAAGCTGCGTTGCTCATCCAACGCAAGTTCAGGGAAAGGAAGCACCTGCGCAAACTCGAACAAAATGCCAGAGAGAAAACCGTGCAATTAAAAAAAGAGAAGGCCCAACAACGTAAGGAGAATGAACGCCTCCGGAGACTTCAGGAAGAGCGCGGGGAACAACACAAGAAACGAATGGCGCAAAAGTCCGCAGAAGAAAAGATTGTGAAAGCCAAGATCGCAGAGCGTCAAGCGCACATTATTGAAAAGCACAGAACCGCCGAAGCTGAGAGAAGATTAAAGAAGCATCAGCAAGGGCTTATCTCTCGCTGCTTTGGTCAATGGGTGAAACTTTGTCGAGTTGCCCGCCATCGAAAGGCGAAGTGTACAAAGCAGCTGGAGCAGAAGTGGGCTTCGTGGAGGAATTTTGTCTTGCTGCGCAGACTTTTGCGTGCGAAAAAGGAGTTTTCTGCGACCATGGTGCAGAAGGTGTTTCGAGGTTTCTGCGATCGCAAAAGAGCTCGTGAGCGAGCACTAAAGAACATGTCTAATGAGCAGCGAATCATCGCAAACTTGAAGAAGCTCCGCAACGCGTATTTATTCCGCTGTTTCCGATCTTGGCAGCTATACGTTACCAAATCCAAAAGTGTGGCGAATTTTCTGAAGAAATGCCTTGCGTCAAAGCAATCCAAACTCTTCGGTCAGTGGAGAGACAATGTTCACGACTTGCTTCGGCACAAGCAGCTCGCCGCTATCAAGATCCAGTCCGTTTTCCGAATAAGGAAATGTAAGCTCGAAATGCGCATGCTCAGGCACAAGTGGAATGCAAGTCTTAAAATACAGTGCGCATGGCGGCAATACATGTGCAAAACCCTCGCAATACGAGCAAAGCGAATTAAAGAGGAGCAAGATTTCAAGGTTGGGGTCTCTTTGAGACGTCTCAAATGGCGACACTCGTACAACATCTTTCAAAGGTGGGCGCAAGTGACGAGGCGCAACAAAAGGGTAAGAGCTATGTTTGAGAAGCAACTTGAGGGCCAAAAGGCCGAATACTTTCACAATTGGAAAACCCATTGTTTGTCTATGAAGGAGCTCCGAAATCGAAGTGCGACTCGGCTACAAGCGTACTGGCGATTCACGGTGGTGCGATTTAAGTATGTTCGCATCGTGAGTCTTTACCGTTCAGCAAGACGAATCCAAGCGTTGTGCAGGGGTTTCATGGCAAGAAGAAAGGTCGAGCGTCTCTACTGGGCGCATCAAGCCGCAGTCCGCATACAGCGCATCTGGCGTGGTCGGCGTGGTCGAAGACTCTTTCTCGAGCGTCTCAGCCATTTTCTTCTGGAGAATGCAGATCCAAAGCATTTCGAGACAGTCAAATTTGCACTTCAAGTCAAGAAAATGGATCCTCGGAAGATTGTGCATGCTGAAAGCGGCGACACTATTCTTCACCGTGCATGTTTTCACGGATCCAAACGGATTGTGAAATTGTGCCTGAGGTATGGGATGAATATTAATGCTCGGAACAAGAACAGGGAAACTTGTTTCCATTCGCTAGCGCGCGGGACCTTTCTTGGGCAATCAGTGTTTGCAGAATACATATTCTTGAAAGGGGCAGACGTCAATGTGAAAGACGCGAGTGGCAGAACGCCTCTCATGATCGCAGCAAAACGTGGGCTCGTAGGTCTTGTCCAGCACTTGTCTCAATGGGCCAAATTGGAAGCAAGGGATCGCACTGGACGAACGGCGCTTCACATTGCCGCCATGGCAAATCAGGCCGAATGCGTGGACGAACTCTATAAGTTGGGGGCAAGCATCTTGTGCGCCGACAATGAAGGACAAAATCCGCTGCACCAGCTCGCTCGCAAAGGTCGGACACGAATGATGGCAAATCTAATGTCGCATTACAGCGGCGAAGGAGCGCTGGATATACGGGACAATGGCAATCGAACCCCACTTCATTTTGCAGTTGTCGAGCCCCAATTTCAAGCAGTGCAAATGCTCATTGAGTGGGGCGCCACACCAGACGCTGCAGACCATTTTGCCCGGACTGGGTTTTGGTACGCTGCAAAGACACTCAACCTGCAGATGTTGCAGTATCTTCTTGAAGCAGGCTGCTCGGTGGAGTCAACCTGCTCTCAGACCGGAAACAACTCATTGCACGAAGCATGCTCAGCAAAGGAACTGATTGAATCGGCAAGGTCCTCGCAGGAGAATAAGAACAATCGAAAGGCAACTCAAAGGGGCTTGCTGAGCTCGATTTCCGAGGGCCAAGATTCAGAACTCTCCTCCGAGTCTAGTGAAAACGAAGACGAAGAATCTCTTGCCGACAAGACCATGGATCGGATTGGCGTCATTCGTTACCTGTTAAAGTGCGGAGTCGACATGAATCAGCAAAACCTACAGGGAGACATGCCGGTCCATATCGCCTGTGCGATGAACGACTTGGAACTCGTTCAGCTCCTCTCGCTGTACGATTGCGATATGAACACGAAGAATTATCATGGCCAGACACCTCTCGGAGTGGCTCGGCTTCACAATGCTCAGGCCGTGATTGATTTTATCAATGCCAGGTATGTGGAGCGGGACAGAGAGTCCCGATGGCAGAAACTGGAGAAGCAAAAGGCAAACGCCCTGTCTGCTTTCATTGGACAAGTTAAATTGGTGAACTCTCCGTCAACACTGACCAAGTCCACGCTCTCCCGCGGCTCGAGTATGGCCGATATAGCATTGTCAGTAGAGGAAGAACGATGCAAATTGCTTCCAGGGCTCGACGAGGACGGGTGGTACAATCTCTTGACCACGAGGTCGCAACTTGAAGTGGAGCTGGGCATTTTGTGTGATTGCGCTTGGCAGAGGCACAGAATTATTGGTCGTCTGATTGAAAAAACGCAGGATGACGGCGAGTCCATGACGGTGGAACGAGAGGATGATGAACTCTCGGGCAAGGCCTTTTGGTACAATCCCGACAAGCTCAAATTTCAGTGGATCACACCGAAGGAAATATATGGGTTGCCAGAGGCGCTCGATGCTTGGACCCAACAATGGGATGAGGTGAAACAGTCAGTGTTTTTCTTCAACGAAAGGACCGGCGAGTCGCGATACCCAAACGACCATGGCCTCCCACCTGCCGCAAAGGGTGGCAAGTTCCTCGAGAAACGGACTCAGAAAAGGTTGCGCACCGCATCAACGCGAAGTGGTGGCGCATTGCAGGCAGACAGCAGTGTAGAGATTGATATTATTGATGATGATGTGGCCGAGCTGGAAGGCATGAATCTTGGAGACTACCAGAGGTATTGGGAGCAAGAAAATCGCGAGGTGCGCGAGAGGCTAGAAAAGGAAGCAGCCGCGCTCGTCATTCAAAGCCACTACAGACGATACGCAGCAGCGTTGAGATCTTGGAGACAACGGGTGCTTCGCAACATGGCGATTCGCTTGCAAAGCAAGTGGAGAGCGTTTCAGGCACGGCGACGAAGCGAAAGGCTAAGGATCGAAACCGCAGCAGCGCTTAAAATCCAGTCGTGCTACCGCACCTATGCTATGCGGTCATGGTTCATATACGAGAAGAGCCGCCTCGAGCACGAGCGAGCTAGGCTACTCTCAACGTGCACCTTTCAACGAGTATGGAGAGGTTATCTTGGAAGACGAGTGGCAAGAAGACTGTACGCAAGCCAGGTTGACCCAGCCCCAAAGAAGTTTCACGACTGGCAAAAAGTCATCGAGTTGCCAACAACTAAATACTTACGGACTTTTGGAATCCACGAGGAGTACCTTGTCAAATTTCCAGATGTAAAGTTGTACCGGAACACACTAACCAAGGCCTGCACGTGGAGTAAGCCCAGCGATATGGAAGCCGCTGATCTGGAAGCTTTCGAGGACCTTTGGTCGATCGTCCTTGAAGGATTCACAAAGAGCGAAGAGCGCGCTGCGCTTTCACTACAGACAGTTTACAGAGCAAGTAAAGCGCGAAAGCAATTCAGGATGATGGTGAAAGGAGTTCGTCTCATGCGCGAATCTATGGACGCGTACCTGGAGCACCCTTTCGTTCCAGAGAACAAGGACACTGACAAGGTAGGAATTGTCAACTTGTGCAACTACATGCTTCGTCTTTTCACGATTGATCACAACATTGATAAGGCACGCCCGCTATTCTCTCTTGCAATGGACTACATGCTGAACCGCGGACCAGACAATCCGTTCGTTTTGATGAGTTATGCCTGCTTTCTCGCAAGCACGTGCGAAGATGACTTTGATGTTATCATGGACTACGTGAATCGCGCGGTTGCTGCAGACCCTTCCATGCGGTTTTTCAAACTTGCGGAAGCAGGCTTTTTCCGACAAGCCACCCTGGACCAAAAGGAGAACCCTCTCGCCTTGCTAAACTACGCAATCTGCCTGCAATTCTTTGGGACGTCCCTCACTCGCCGAGTTCACATTCATCCAGACTATGACCTCGCAGAGAAGTACTACCTTGAGGCATTGACGTTGGATCCGTCGAACAGATCCATCTTGGAAAACTTCGACTTTATGCTTGTTCATCTCAAAGGGGCTAGATATGACGGCTTTACGGCATTTAGAAACTATCAAGAACAGAAGGCCTTGGCGTTGTTGCAACCAGAGACTCCTAAAAAGAAAAAGGCGACCAGAGAGGAGCAGCGACAAGCTGCAACGAAGCTTCAGACATTCGTACGTGGATACCTTGCAAAGCGCCGGGTGTGGATGGCCGTCAATGAAGAGTGGGAGATCTGGCGGGACGAAGGTTCTGGGAATCAATTCTACTATTCCAAAATTTCTGGCTTCTCGCAATGGACGATTCCTTTTGGAATGGCCCTCTTCTCTTCCGCTAGGCGGCTTCGGGCGTCTTCCAGTAAGAAACTGGCTTCACAAATTGCCACTCCAACTCGATGGCACATTTCCGTGGATGAGAATGGTGCAGAATTTTACTACAACGAGAGGACCGGCGAGTCGCACTGGGAGCTGCCTCCAGGCTTTGTCACCTTGGCAACCTCGAGCGAGTGGGAAACTCTGTACACGTCTGACGGTAGCCCATACTTTGCAAATTTGACCACTGGAGAGACAACGTGGGACAATCGCGTGGTGGTCGATGGAGACGAACTGCCAGAAATCGATCAAGACACTCATGATCAAATTGTGCACGCCACCTCGGCATCTGACAGCAATGAAGAAGGCTGGGAGATGCTTGTCGATGATGAGAACAACTCGTACTGGTACAACCATGAAACTGGGGACACCTCATGGGAGGCACCGAGCTCAAGTCTTCAGGTTGGCTCTTTCGTTCTCGCGAGGTTCAAGCGGGGGGAGCACTGGTTTCCAGGTCGTGTCATGCAACACGATGAATCCGCAGACCTTTTCTACGTTCGTTATGACGATGGCGACGAAGAAGAGGATGTGGCGAGAGACGACATGGTTCTTCAAGAAGCCCCGGAGCTTCCCGCCCGCTGCCCTTGCGAAGTCGTTGTAGATGTCTTGAATGGTATCCGTATGTCTGGTGTTGTGCTGAGCAAGAGCGGCTTGAACACTTTCTCGATACTTTATGATGATGGCCAAGAAGAGGCCTATGTGCAGTCCCACCTTGTCTGGCCAGCTCGAGATGGCAACGCTAGCGAGTTTGAGGGATGCTGGCAAAAATGCCGTTCGGAATGTGGCCTTGCGTACTATCGAAATAGTATGCTGCAAATTGCTCAATGGGATCCGCCAGAATCGCTCAGTTATGCATTCGAGGAGGAGAACCCGTTTGATTCCCTGTTTCACGAGCTCGACACAAATGGAGACGGTAGCCTCACAAGGAGTGAGCTGATGTCCACCTTAAACTCCGACTCTCGAGCCCAGTCGCTGGTCCGCTCTTTGACCGGCCTGAAAAGCATGCTTGATCCAGTATACTTGCGCAGAATTAGCCAGATTTTAGGATCCCAGCAACATGGGCAAGTTGACCTCGAGTCCTTCCGAAGAGAGTGTACGAGGATCTGTCGAAGTGATCAAGCTGAAATGGACTTGGAAGTTATCTTTGAAGATCTGGATCAAAACCGCAATGGGTACGTCGATAAGTCGGAGTTGCGCGAAGCTCTGTCCCATCCTGAAATATTGAGGAGAATTCGGGAAAGTCCGGCTACTCATGTCCTGTTGCGGCCAAGCCTGTTTTCCATTCTGCTTGACAAGCTGGATGATGGGCCAGTCGGTGTAGATATGTTTATCCTCTATGGGAAGCAGGTGCTCAACGTCAACGAGGATATTATAGAAGCGTCTCGTTTGTATCGAGATGTATTGGAGGAAGGCGAGGAGCCTTTAAAGCGGCATTTTGGAAACACTCCTATTGCCGGCAGATGCTGGCGAGCGCAAGAAAGTCGTGAAAAGTTCTTGAAGGTGTGTGTGAAGGCTCTCGGCGAGCAAAGACTTCGAGAAACCGCCACGGCTTTGTTCCGCATTATTGACGCGGACTCCTCCGGCACCATAGATCGCGAGGAGCTGTTGAATGCACTCTCGGAAGTGCCAGAATCTAGCTCAGATGCTGGAGCGGTCGACAATGAACTCACAAAGTTCATAAAGACATGCCCAGAACTGCGGCAGTTGCTTTGGGACAACAAGAGCTTCGAGGCAGTCTTTGATAAGCTCAGTGGATCTAGTAAGCGTTACTTTGACGTGGACGATTTCTTGCGGCTTGCGCTTATGTAAAATTTGCGACCAAGAGAGCCTTGACCGGCTTGGAAAGAATTTCCAGTTGCAAGCTGGGATCACATGAGAAAGACCAAGGTAGCTTGGCTGCTGTCGCCGTTTTGTCGAGTGTGTAAACGATTAAAACAAATCTAGGTAGCGCATAGCATAATTCCAGACCACCCCAGCTTTGTCTTCAATCTTTCATAATCTTTCACGCTTATTGTGCCTTCTGAGGCCTTGTCAACAAGGAAGAAGAAAGTAGACGAGCTCGCCGATTCAACATTAAGACAAGAAGAAACGAAGTAAGAAGATTGTCATCGGAGAGGAACTTTTCCATATTTTAAGATCGAGAAACACACAGAAATAACCGCCGAGGGTTGTGCACAACGCAGGTGATAACTTTTACATATTGAAGACATGGGCTAAGGACAACTTCTTCTTGAACAAATACCATACCGTGTCGCCTGCAACCACAAGATGCCCGTCACTCTTCTCTTTCAGAGATTGGATAAAACCGTCCACCAGCGTTTTTGTGCGGTGTAGTTGATCGCGGGAGAGCTTCATGTTGGCCCAGGTCACAGGTACATTCAGCGCAGAGGAGTTGCCGGTGAAAGTTCGAGTCCCATACGAATGGCCCAAGATGACCCCATCGTTGCGGATTTTGAGAAACCAGCTGCTTAGGAGACTCGGCAGCATTTCGGGGGCAAAAGGGTCAGAGTCAAGGAACAGGGCATCGAAGAAGCGGGTGTCAACGGAATCCCCTGCCTTGAGCAAATCGGCGCCAGTGTTCAAGGTTATCTTTGCAGAAGGGTACTTTGTCGTCAGAGCGTCGAGAGTCGTCTTGAGAGCAGCGGCAGTCGCATTGGACACCCCGCTGCAGACCTTTTCGTTCTCGCCAGCACTAGTGTAAACAGTGTATTGCGCAATTTTCGGGCCGAGCTTGTCGAATAGATCATGAGCAACTTCATCGGAACACCACCCGATTTGCGCGATGCGCAGCTTATCTTTGTCTTGCTTCCGTCTTTTGTCCTGAGGAAGGCCCTCTATAAGCGCAGAGAGAAGTTGTGATTGCGAAGACGTTCGGCAATTTTCCAAGGTGGGGACGTCACAAGGTAAAACCCAGCGATTCCCGCCGTACAGTTCTAAATTTTCCAGTACGGACATGTGTGTATTGGAGACATCGTACATGGACTTGAGGAGCGCCTCATCAGAGTAATTTTGAGCTTTTCGCAAGACGAGATCCTGCGATGCGGCAAGTTTCGCGTCCAACTCATCCTCCCTTTTACGATCGCGATCCTTCAGAGCTTGGTCAAGCTGATCGAGCCTAGCAGAAAGCTCATCGAGGTTAATCTTATTGGCGCGGGCGGTTTGCTCGGTCCCATCGAATTTGCTGGCGAGACTTTGCAAAATGCCGTTCAGTTTTTTGTTGAAAAGACTGTTGCTCGGATCCTGGGGAGACGGGCTGGGTGCCGCTGTGGCCGTTAATGGCACGGTCACCGTTGACGAGTCCGAGGTGGAAGGCAGGTCAGTAGTCGCGCTCGTGTCCTGCCCGGTCTCGGGTCCGGTCTCCGGCCCTCGAGGCTGATCCCCCGAGGAACCTTGCTTGGCAACCTTCTCAATTTGATGATTCAAGAGCTCAATTCGAAGCTGTGTGTTCTCCTGCTCGAGCGATGTGAAGGCTGAGTGGTCTGATTGCAGCTTGTCGACGACGAAAATCAGTACTGCCAGCAGCAGGAGGATCCTCAAGCACGATTTGGAACACATGCATACAGCTGCCTCTGAAAGAGAGTTCTTCAGATAGGAATACTTGTCCGCAGCATACCGCTTCTTGTCCGAGTATCGGCTGGGAAAGTCCAAATTAAAACGTAAGTCCTCGCACTCGATAGCGGGAGTATCTAAGGGGTCATAGGGTCCCCGCCGGCCTTTTGCATACCTTCGATTGGATGCGGAGCTACTGATGGGGCTCGTTCTAACTGAATCATAGACAGATGGCCCGGAATCCCCCGTGGGGAGCTGGTCCGAGCCAGAGTTGACTCTGCTGAGATTCCCAATGGTCTCAGGCATCTCGCTGGCCAGGTTCCTGCCGCTGGACCCTAGACTCGATTGCAGCGCTTTGGCGGTGATAATGTCATTCACAGACGACCCGAAGTACTCTTCGTGCGGGGAAACGTCGTCCGTGATCAAGAGATCGTCCTCGTCAAACACTTCCGAGTTCTTGCGCTTAAGCGGCTCAGCGTCCATTACCTGCGAGAAATCACCCCACCGAAAAAAGGGCGATCCTGTCGTCGCGGTCAAATGTCCGCCGGCCTTGCGAGTTCCCTGCGCCGAGTCCTGCAATGCCTGCTGTGAGATCTGCTGCGCGGTCTGCTGCACAGTCGGGATGCCCTGAAAGTAGTTGGCGTGCTGCTGCTGCTGTTGCTGCTGATGATGATGCTGTGACTGCTGCTGCGCCGCCTCGGGCTTGTTGAATGTCTGACTGGACTTTCGCGCCCTGTTCATTCCCTCTCTTGTCTTTCCGCATGCAATGAGAGGCCGATGTTTCTTTTGTTCGCGCCCCGAGTGATGCTGATTCAATCAGAATTAACTGAAAGAATTACACAACCTGTCCCTAAAATCGACTCAGTCAACAAGTTCTCCCCGACACACTTGCAAACTGAAAGGAATTAAGGAAGAAAACCAATTGACAAACAGAATGTATGTGCACGTGCGCCTCCAGACTTGACAAATTTCCTCCAACAGCTTTTTAACCTCTCTTCTCTGCTGCTCCAAAACCAAAAAGAAAGGAAGAATAAATACAAAAGGCGTTAAAAGTAAAGTTCACTCTCCTGAACCCGCCAGGAAAATATTGCTCTCCAACACTCCCCACCACTACGACCTTTCACCGCAAATTGCTAGCCGCGTACACTCCACGTATGCGCTCCGTTGCACGTACGTACTGCGATGTACTGCGATGTACAGCGATGTACACCGAGGAGCAGAGCGTTTACGACGACTAGGGTTCGATAGTCTTTTGGGTAAGAAGGCAAAAGTTGGGACATCCGTTCAACACGGGCATCTACGTGCTGATTTAGCAGGGCAAGCGATATTACTACCTCTATATTATCTACTATATTTGAAGCGAGACATCTTGCCGAGCCTTCACTAGCACGGACTACAGCTCCTTTCCTACGAGCCCAAACAAAACGATTCGATGAACAAGGAATCGATCGCTTTGATTAGAATAGGAATAAACCTCGATGTAGAAACTAACCAAAGTGACATACGAAGTGACTAACGCCTCATGTAGAGGATATTATTTTTATTTTTTCCCCCCACTCAACGCTGTCCGGTACTAGTTAGTACTCGGCGCGGACCCCCTGCCGCGCACCCTCAATCTCAATCTCACTCACATACNCACACATAAACACATACTCACATAATCACAGTAATGTCCTCTCTGCGCACGTCCGCGGGGGCGGAGGCGTGGCGGCGGCGTCTCTTCCCGCCCTCTTCTTCTTCCTCCTCCTCGGCCGCCGCCGCCGCGTCCCGTGTGGCGGCACAGCAGCAGGGTGCGCGCGACCTGGACCAGGTGTTCTCCGCGCTGGCCGCGCTGGTGGCGCAGACGGCGGAACGTTCCGCGGAACCTTCTTCGGGGAAGGAAAACGGTCGCCAAGAAGAAGAAGAAGATGAAGCAGCAGCAGAGGAGCTGCGCGACCTGGAAGGAGCGGCGCAGACGCTAGTGGAAACGGTAGCGGAGCTGTGCGAGGTGGCGGAGGAGGACGAGGAGGACGAGGAGCTGCGGCAGACCCCTAATGGCTCGGGGCAGCGGGGAGGAGGTGGGCTGGGCGCGGAGCCCGCGACGCTGAGCGGTACGGGCGGCGTTAGCTTCGCGTGGCTGGAGGCGCCGCTGCGCAACTCGGACGCGGTGCTGGGCGACCCCGCGCGCGTGGGGACCCTGCTGGCGCTGCTGGGCTTGCGGCGCGCGTGGATCCGGCTGGCGGTGATCCAGCTGCTGGTCACGCTGCGCAAGAACCGCCCGCGGGAGACGGAGAAGGCGCTGGAGGCCGCGCCCGCGGGGATGGAGCGGCTGGTGGACGTGCTGGAGGACGGGGAGGAGGCCGTGCGGAACCGCATGCTGTGGCTGCTGCAGCTGCTGACGGAGGGGAACGAGCAGCTGCAGAACTTTGTGGCTTTCCGGGATGGCTTCGCCAAGCTGTTCCAGATCGTCCAGGTGGAGCGCGAGTACGGCAACGACATGGTCGTGCAGGACTGCCTCACAATCATGAACAACGTCCTCCGCGCCAACTTGCTCACGCAGAAGCTCTTCGTGCAGGCTGGGCACCTCGCCAGCATGCCAATGCTGCTCGAGCTCCCGCGCGCTAGGGAGGAGGAACCCAACGCGCAGCGACACTTGCAGAACCTGAACCTGAATCGCGCCTCGACCGGGAACCCAGCTCCGGAACCGGGGTCCCCGATGAGCGCGGAGGACGTCCCGGTGAGCTGCAGCCCCGCCAAGATGAGCACGCTGCACGACGCTCTCGAACTGCTGGGAAACCTCGTGTCCGGGCTGTGTCCGGAAGGCATCACTGCGCAACCGTGGTTCGACCCGCACGAACAGCTCCTCCCGCCGCAGCCGCCACGCTTGTTCCGCTCTATGGCCGCAGCGTCGGCGTCGGCGTCGGCACCGGCGCGAGATCAGACGCGCGAACAAGGCGCGCAGGAGTTGCAGTTGGAGCTGGAACGGAGGCTCAAGGCGCACCGGAGGGAGATGCAGGCAACGGTGGGCGGGGACGAGCAAATTCTCGCGGCGGTCGCGGAGCTCGCCATGTGCTTGCCATCGTCGGAGGCGTACTTTAACGAAGCGCAGAGCAGCCGGCGCGACAGCCTAGGCAGCGGCGACACGCTGGAGGTGGATGTGACGTGGTCGGACCTCAGGTGCAAGGCGCTGATGCTGCTGGGCGACATCGTCTGCGAGAACGAGCGCGCCGCCGTCCAGGCCGCGCGACTGCACGTCACCGCGCCGCGGAACAGCATCCTCGCCGACGCGTACAACGCGGAGCAGACCCTGCACCACCTCGCCAGCGAATGGGTCGCGGAGCATCCGCCACGCGAACCACGTCTGGCCTCTGTTAGGTCCACCGTAGTTTGTGGCACCGTCGCCATTGCGGTGTTCAGCGCGGTCCCGGAGGAGAAAGCGGCGGCTAGCTACCTGTGGGAGTGCCTTCTCTTCAAGCACGAGTCGGTGGAGATTACCATCCTCGGCCATGCCATCACCCCGCCCCCCAATGACGTCACCGAGGACGTCTTCACCTCGGTGCTAGCTCCCCCGGCGGCGCGCACGCTAGTCGATATCCTGCTCAGCGCATCATCTCACATGCTGCGTCTCGCAACCAGCGACGCACTCAAATTCCTGGCTCGCAGCTCGCCCAACGGGAATGGCGCTGAGGCGAGCCCGTTCGAAGAATCGGTCTCGCCGCTGCAGGTGGAAGTGGTTCCTCGACACATCTCGCGCCTCATGTCTCAGGAGGTGGTGCAGGACATCCACGTCAGGGTGGAGAGAATGTTCGAGTCACTGGTTTCGAGGAACGTGGCTTGCAAGGAGCTGGCCCTGCGCGTTCCCGTCCATAACTTTGCAAGGCCGTCTTCGTTGGAAGAAGGAGAAGCGGCAGGAAGCATGTCCCGCCTCGGCGGGCATAGGGGCCTTAGGGACATACCCAAGGTGGACACAGTATTTAAAAAGGAGACGCGGCGGAACTCGGAGCTAGGAGAGGAGTCCGGCGGCGTTCTCTTTACCGCTTTTGCGCAGCGGCTCGTGCAGACCCTGCGCACCTCGTTCTGCTTCCCCGCCCTCGACCTTCTCAAGTCCACGGCCGTGTCCATGCTCCGCTTGCAGTTTGTCTGGATGCGGGACTCGCCAGCGGTGTGCGAGCAGCTCCTGGCCAACCCAAGCCATCTGGTTCTGCTGGAGGTCGCATCAAGGAATGCCACCGCGTTGTGGGACAACCTGCGATTTTCTAACCCAGACATCTCGCGCGTGGCCGGGGCCAGACCATGCCCAGGGGGCGCTGACGTCGACTTGGAGGCCCTGACTTGTCTCTGTATCGGAACCTGCTTGACCGCCATCAGCAGCACCAGTCGCAGTCGTGGTGGAGGGCGAGGGCGCGGCACCGTGGAGAGTGCCAAATCCGCCAAGAGCAAAAGTGCGCGGGATCTGCTTCAGCTCATCTCCGCGAGAATTGGCTTTGAAGCTTTTGCCAGTCGCATTGAAAGACTGGAACGGACGACGGCGATGCGTGAGGCGTCCATGTCCAAACGAGCCAAGCAGTCTCGCCCCTTGAGACGAAACAAAAGCCTACTCGATAGTCTGGACTTTAGCAGAGTGCCGATCTATGACAAGTCGTTCGTCGAAGCATACTTGCTGGCGCGCGAAACCATCGAGAGCTCCGTAATTGATCTATATACACAATCTTACGACGAGAGCTCGGGCGACGGCGAGGTACTTGAGGACCCTGACATGCTCAAGGAAAAGTATAAAATGCAGTTGGAAGTCGTCAAGCAGTACAACGATCTTATTAGGAGCCAAGACGCTCAGATCAAAGCGTTGAAGAAAACTCTACAGGTTACAGGAAACGAAGCCTCCCAAAATGGCAGCGGTGCGAATCCGTCATGGGTCGATCCAGAGGAGGTTCAGGCGCTCAAAAGACAGAACACCAACCTTGAGCAAGAAAAATTCGACCTCGAGGCAGCACTTGCCTCCCTTCGAGACGAGGTAAATGATTTGAAGAAGGAAAAGACCGACTTGGTTCAAAATCAGCTGCGGGACAAGCTTGAAATCGAACACTTGGCTCGTGCCGTCGAAGCCGCCAAGACTCGGGACGAGCACCGTCAGCCTTTCCAAGACGCTAGCGCGCCCTCTGCTGTTGCCAGCCAAGAACTCGTTCGCCACATTGAAGAAGGAAAATACGAAAAAACCCTTCACACAGGATACTTGGACCAAATCGTGGCGGCCCTTTCTGCTAATCCGACTCTGCATTTCGTAAGAGCATTTCCGGATATTTTGCGCGCCTCCGAGGAGAAGATCTCTGACGAGATGCTTGAACGAGTGGCGGACGTTGCATGTACACTTGGGGAATATCAGGTTGGCCTTGACCTTCTGCGAAGTGTGCAGCTTCCGTCCACTCGGATCACAGAGGCAATCCACATACAGGAGACTCGTCTCAAGTCCCAGACTGTGCATGAGCCTCAGGACAAAACACCGGGTCTACATGCAAAGTACGAAGCGCTGCTTGCGGAGCACTCCGACGTGCTCATGCTCTTGGCGAATCAAGAGCTTGATAAGCAATTCTTATTCGAGACCATCAAAAAACTTGGCGGGGAGCAAAGTCTCGTGTCGGCTCGATCAAGAACCTATCTTCATCTGCGCAGCGCCCTCAACTGACCGTACCAAGCCCCAGTCTACTACTGGGCCAGTTTTTCTGCTCTTGCCTGTGTACGTGTACGTACGCTCCCACGTGAATAATTTCGACGTGTTTTCCGCACAGGCCAAACCACAGTTTTAAATTTGTCCCATAATATCAGTTCCGAGCCCGTTGCGGGGCTTTCTGAATAACAGAAAAAAGACTTCACGTTTGTTTGTTTGTCTGTCAGTCTCTAAACTAAAAATACATCTACAACTTTACAACAGTTTATTGACCTTGGAGTCCGTGTAGCAGTGCGTCTTCAAATTCTGAATCCAGTAGTCTCGCTTTTGGCGACTATTCGCAACCAGATACGTCTTGATCCTCTTGCTAAAGTTGGGGGTCACGCGAACACCAAGCATCTTCCCAGAAGAGTCTTTTGCGCTCTCATCATCGTCTTGCTCCTCCGCGCCTTTCAACTTGTATTTCTCCGGATGAGTTATCAGAACCACGCACTCAAGAGTGCTACCGCGCACACCCTTGGAGGAGAGAAACTCCGCGTCAGGGGAATTTGGTGCCACAATGCTCACGTCAACAAGCTCGCCAAACCCACCCATGGCAAACTGAACAAGCAGATCCTCCTTATCTGCCCAATAGAGCAGCTGGTGGTGAGCGATGGCAAAGTAGTAACGGCGCCACGCTTTCCCACCTCTGTTCTTTTGCAACATCCGGAGGTGCCCGAACGCCTTACAATCACCCTCGGAAACGATATACCTGCTTTCCTGAGCTTCCCTGCTCTTTATTTGATTCATTTGTCCCCAGGTGACATAGCGATCTTTCATATTCTGATACAATCGATGTGCGTTCAGCCGCGAAACTTGGCCACCCTTTGCCTCCGGGTCATCCTCCACAGTCAAAATGCCCTGGCTGTGTTTGTTTTCTTGCAGTGACCCTAGCAGCGGTCCTTTTGTGTACAGAGCAACGAGGTCGTCGTTTGTTGGTAGCAGCGCAATCATATGCTTCAATCTGATCGCCATCACGCCTAGGGGCCGGAAGCGCTCCGTAAAAAAGAAAATCCCCAAGAACAGAACGATGTACCGAGACGGAACGATCACAAACAGAACGAGCAGGAAGAGAAACAGGCGCATCATGAACTCAGTCTTGCGAGGGTGCGTCCAGTTGAAGAGATTCTTGAACTGTTCCAAGCTATTGTTCAAAGCAAACATCTGATCCTGCACCATTTGGAGCGTCTTAAAAATCACACGAGATTGCTCTATAAGCCCTCCTTTGTCTGCTTTCTTCGCCTCCTCGGCGGCTTTATAGGCTTCTTCTGCAGCAGGGTCCGAGATCACCAGCTGAGCCCGCACCAGGATCTCCCCAAACGGTCTGTCCGAACGCGACCAGTGAAATAGAAGATCAGTGTCTTCCTCCGAAATAGAAGAGGCTTCCTGTCCGCCAGTCAAGAAGGTGGGACCTAAGCCATCGGGAGCAGGGCCTTCACTCTGTGGCTTCTTTCTTCGCAGGATGGATCTAGCAAATGAGCCCGACATAGGTCTTTTCTTCGTTGAGCCCCTCAATGACCGCGAGAGCCCGGCGCTCGACCTTTGTGCATCCCTTCCCTGTGCTGCTGCCCACAGCTGCTGATCCGCTTTGCTATTGTCAAAGCGCAGAGAAAGAGGGATCCACTGCTCGTGAATTGGCTGGTCTTGAATGCGGTCATCTTGAACTAGGGTGCTGAGAGGAATCTCCGCGCGCCCGATAAAGTCTCGACGGGTAAAATCGTCTTCGTCAAAGACGTCGAATACAATTGTGGCAGAACTTTTGCTCCATGGCTCGTCAGGCTCTTCCAGATCCTTTGCAGTGGTGATGACCAGGGACTCCTCGAAGGCATCGTCCCCCAGCTGCTCCGGACTATCCGGGTGGATCGGGGTCGCTGGAGAAAGTTGCTTGACTGCGCCTAGGGAGACGTTCTTAATTTGTTCGGATCGCATTCCATCCTCCGCACTGGAGGACCGAATATCAACACTTAGATTTGCCCCCCGGAGTCGTAGGGACAGGAGCACTTCTCCCACAACTGACCAGTGATAGTATACATTTTCAGGGTCAATCGCCAAGTCATCACATGATGCGTTGTTGCGGTCGTGAGCAGGAGATTCCAGCGGGAACCACCCATTTACAGTACTCATTTCGCTCGTCATCATTCGAAGCGAAACGAAAGCATACCCGACGCATTCAACACCTCTCCCATTCAGATATTGGCAGCTAACGACAAGCACATCATCCACATCCAACAGAAACTCTCGCCCCATCAAAAAGCGCTGATTCCATTTGGGGTTCACTTGTGCATCCACCATGGTCGTTCGCACCGAGGAAGGAAGCGAGCTGGACTTGCTGTCAATAATTTCAAGCAATAGCTTTTTCTCCAGAGTGCTCAACCAAGCCTTGCGAGAGTTGAGGCCACGGTCTACCTCGTCTCTTATGTCGACAAAGTCATCTGTGTTGGAGTTGTCCTCAAAACCATAGGTTGGGAGCCAGCTTGTCGTAGAATCTGCTCGGAGCACGGTTTTTCGGATGGTCTCCTGATACAGCTTTTCGCGTCTCGTTGCAATGCTCATAGATGGCGAAATGATGGAAGACATTGACCGAAGCCCCGTGACGCTTCGCGGAGACCCAGGCGACCGCTGCCGTATGCCGAGCCCGGATCGAATTCCGACTCGATCCCGTTGTTGCGAGAGAGGCTCTTCGGCGCTCACCACCCGGCCTTTATTATCTAGGTGGAGCGAGTTTGTTTCCTTAATCAAATTTTCTCCCTGTTCGCCCTCAACAATCGGAAGCATTTCCTGTGAGTGCGTAATCTTTCGCTTCAGGTGCTTGGCAGGGTTAGTATGCGTTGAGCCCTGGCTGGGAAGGGTACTACCGCCATGGATACTTGCACTCGTGCTGGCTTTGGAGGAGCCTCGGGTGTTTGTGAGAAACTTCTCCCTCGTTGAGGCCAGGAGTGAATTCGGGACGATCTGCATGCTGCAAACGAATGATCTATGATCCGTTGAAGTTGTCGAGGTGCCGTTTCCTGGACTGGGAGGAAGGCGCGCCAGTCCACGAGTTCCGATCGCAATAATCTCCAACGAAGGCTTGCTGTACAACTTGCGGTCAACAAAATATTCAAACGCGGGTACTCCAGAACCGGCGTCACTAGATGATCGCCACTGAATGAGGTTGCAGCCCGGCACGCCCTTAAAGCCGATTGGAGAAGCGCTCCAGTCAGGGTTTAGAGACTTGTAGACCGTTCGAGTGCGACCTAATTTTACCTCCTTGACTTTTCCATGCGCCGCGTCGCCATTGAGGAGTGATATGTTCACCAGCGGGTCAGATTTGCCGTTTTCGTCCATAGCGACTAAATTACGGCCTTTGACAATAGTGATCAGCAGACGAGCCTTCGTGTCGTTCTCTCCGATGCCAGACTTTTGTAAAAGATGTGAGGCGAATCGGCCGTAAGCGCGGTCTTTGTGACGGTTTATGATGTATATCAAGAGTACGAAGGGAATCACTGCCAACATTCGACTGGACCAAAAGTCGATTACGCAAACGAGAACGAGAATAGCCAAACCGCCTGCACTAACCTTGCTATTTGCCCAGTTGAGAACGTAGCCCACGCTTCCGAATAGAGAGGTGAATGCGTTGAATAGCGCGATGCTACGATTGATCTCGTGACGAAGATTTGCCACAGAGAAAGGCTTCTTGGCATGTCTGGTAGGGTTGGCGTGAATAGCCAGTGAGCCGGCCATTAGATTCTCGGTGAAATTCATCCACAGACGAAGGGTTCCCTGCCTCTTACCTTTGTTGTCGGTCAATTTTAGCTTTACAGGCGGGCTTTCCGCAGCAAACATCACACTTTCGCTGCCAAACATTGCGTTTGCCTCGTGCTCAATGACGTCAAACATATTTACCTTCGCAGAACCCAAAAGCTTGGGTGCTTTCGAAGCGCCGCCAGACGCCCCAAACATTGCAGCCCCAATGCCCTCACGCGCGGATGTGTGTTCGTTTCCGGGCACGTTCCACACTTCGAAGGAGAACTTGTTGAACATATTCCGTACTGGAAATCGGAAAGAAGCTAA
The DNA here is from genome assembly GCA_012862575.1 of Parietichytrium sp. I65-24A. Taxonomy (NCBI): domain Eukaryota; class Bigyra; order Thraustochytrida; family Thraustochytriidae; genus Parietichytrium; species Parietichytrium sp. I65-24A. The sequence goes on from BLSF01000084.1 coordinate 64,903, forward strand.
TTTGGGATCGAACTGGACATTTACCACTCCTTTGAAGGTTCGGGTAATCACCTGCTTTTTGTCATACTTCACCACACAGCGCAGATTATTCCCAAAGTCATTCGTGTCCATCTTGAGCTTGGCGATGTGAACGTTGACAGTACCTAAAGTGGGCTCAAGGAGGTCCATAACCTCCACCAGGCGAATGGAAATATGTGCCTCCGGGGTATCCACCGAGAGGCGCGCATACTGTGGTCTCGAGGCCCCTTCGACCAATATTCTGTGGGAAATCGAGCCCTTTTGCTCGTATGTAAAGGGAGATTTGTGTCTGTGCTTCAAGTCCTCAACAAGGTCAAGAGGGAACCAGCCCTCCAAAGTACGGCCAGCGCTTTCCCGAAGCTCGTCCAATGGGTACGTAAAGATTGCGAATGGCTCCCCAGTTTCTTCCGAGCAAAATTCAATAAGAGCCTGCTCCTCAAGTTCGCTTTCATCGAGGGCTTCAAAATAGAGCTCTTCGTGGCAAACAGCGTGCCCGTGTGTCATCCGGCACAGCGAGGTCTCTCTCTGATTCGAGCCAACTCTGGCTCGAACAAAGATCCTGGAAGTCTGCTCAGATGCTGCAGGATCCACAAGGCCCTTCGCGCGGTTGATGCGAAGGACAAGCTTTTCCTGTGCCATAAGCCGAGTCTCAGAAACTGGAACAAGCTGGATCCCAAGCTTTAGTCGGACTTTGTATTCCCGGTGTGGCAGATTGAGCAAGGAGTTCTCTCTGCCTTGCCCTTCCAAAGCTTCTTCGATGCCAAGCTGCGGAGCTCTCAGTAGATCAAGGGTAAACCATGACTGCAGCAACATGCCGTCTTTATCAATGTAGCCCATGCGGTCCATGACAAAGCCCAAGTCGATGTAGGTAGCAGCAATGATTTGTCCGCCATGCTTGTCAGACTCTGGCACCTCCACAAAGTCATAGCCCTTGTCGGAGGGCACCCTAACGCTCACAAGAATCCTATCCTGACGACAGAGCCCGGTTGCTTCCGGGATGGAAGACTCTGTGAAGAGGAAACGCTCCTTGTAGATCGGGTTAATGGAGTCCTTGACAACTCTCGTCTTTGTCGTCTTCGGCCCACAGCTCACAGTAACAAATGAAGAGATTCCGCCATTCTCATCGGCGGGGGGTAGCCCGGTGGCGCTAATTACATGAAGATTCATGCGATAGAACCATACCTTTCCATTATAGATTTGATACTGGGCTTTCTTTGAGTTGGCGACGGCCTGCAAAAGATCAGCCGCAGAACTCAAATTTCTCCGCTGAAGAAAATCTCGAACTGGACCGGTATCGGGCTCGCGATTCATGCTTTTGGCTTCCTCACTCTCCAGAGATCCAATCGCCGTAGGTATATTTTTCTCTGGATTGCTCAGCCTCTGCGTAACTTGAGTTGACTGTGGTGTCGAATTCTCCTTGTCCAACACTGAGAATGAAAATTCCAACTGAATCTCTCCAAGATCCTCGTTGGCCTCCAAGCGCATCGTCGAAGCGTCATAGTTTCCAGCGACGACCTCCGAGCTCTTCAATGCGTACCACGTCGGGCCGCCTGGAGAGCCTAGAATACTCCAAAGAGGAATAGCTACTTCCCCAAGGTCGTCATCTTTCAAAAGGTGGTCATGGTCTTTCACCCGGATGTGAACAATGTCAGTCTCGGTCAGAAACTCCTGTCCTCGTCCAAACTCAAATGTGAAGTTCCATAGGGGGTTTAATGTCTTGAAATGAACAGGCGTCTGCTTCTTCACCTTGCGTACCTGGACTATGGCATACGGGTCGCTTTTACCGTTTGGATCAGCGGCACGGACGTTCCGCGCCTGAATGGCGCGAACGTACAACAAGGTTTGCGAGTGGCAGTACCTGCGGTTTAACATCCCCAGAGGGGCCGACGCAGCTGCGTTGCCTTCTGTATCGTCCGAATTCTGTTTGTTGAGTATCTTCGATTCCACCACCTTCTTGATGAAGGACCGAGGTTCCACGTCTTTGTGCGATGCTGCACTCCGCATTGTCGTCAATGCATTGAGTCCGCCTCTAATGTCCAGCCCATCACCACACGAGCCACAATAATAATACATCCTCAATTTGACTTCACCTCTCACAGTAGGCATACCTGGCGTCCGATGAAGGAGATACCACTTGGCGGGGGCGTTCATGCTGACAGCATCTACACTCTTGTATCTCGAAAGCGGGGGAATCGCGTGACTCCTGGAGTGCGAGCTGGAAGACTTGCTCCCCGCGGACGACGCATCGGCCTCAACCTCAGGGTCTGCGGCCTTCACCTCCTCGATGGGAGCCCCGAATTCGTTCTCGCCGCTTCCGCTCATCCGTGGGTTTTCCGAATTGCGATCAATGTGAGACGCTATGGCCCACAAAGGCAACTCCACCATACCGAGGTCATCGTCAAATCCAAACTTGTCTTTATCTTTGAGGATGATTGTCAGCGTGTCATCAAGAGAAACTATTTCTTTGGGGTTGTCGTCGCCTCCGATTGTGAAAATCTCCTTCCAACTGGGCGTAAGGGTTTTCGGGATTACCTTGGTCTTGCGTTTCGCAGACTTGAGCTTCAAGATGCAATAGGGATCCGACAGGCCGTTTGAGTCTGCCGCCAGGAGCCCACGGCCCTCTACGACCTCCACCCTCAAGACTGGTCTGGAATGCGCGCTTAGCGCTGGATGAATGCCAGGCCCGGCAAACTCGGTTTGGGTTGACACAACAGAGCTTACGGCCTCGCTACTGGCTGGTTTAATGGACGGGTGCAAAATATCCCCAGCTTCAACATCCTCCCCGCCAGGCTGCTCGTCAACTACTGCGTTGCCTCCTCCGGATGCCCCATCCGGTACCACGACCTCTTCGTCCGACTCTGTTTCTCCCTCTGGAGCAGACAGCCAGTCTCCTTCGCATTCAACGCCATCAGAGGTCAACGTATATCCGTTCGGGTCCAATCCGTCGCTAATAAGCATCTCCTGGGTTTTGTGAACCGGCCGCCCTATTACCGCTTTGAGTGCAGTTGTCACACTGTGTGCGCCATCTTTTAGAGCCAGCTTGACAGACCTGGAGCCGGAGAGCGATGATACGCTAGACTCCACGGACATGTCCCCGTTCGAATTCGCGCGGCGGTAGCCACGCCGAGGTGGAGAGCCGAGGTGGTCTTCGCCTTCCCCCAAGACGTCACCAGCCGTGTCCACATCAGAATCAGCACCAGCTCCGAACTCGTCGTCAGTGCCGCCGACATAATCTTCCCAGTACGCAGAAATACCTACTTGCCCACTTGCCGTCTTCAGATTTTCGTATGGCTGCAAAGGGAACCACGCCTTGCTTCTGCTTGTCCCTAGCTCTGACACACTGCGCAGAGCAATCGTCACGGCGCCAACGTTGCGTGATATTTTCAGTGTTCCCACGTATTTCACGCGAATCACCAGAAGATCTTCATAGCTCAAGTTGTGCACGCTCTTCACCCCCCAGCGCCTCAGCACCACAGGTTCATCCAGATCACACACACATTCTTCCCCCTGATCCCCTTGCCGCTTCGCAGTCCCACTCAGAACCTTATGATGCACGCTGTTCAGAGATAATTTGCAAAACACAGATTTCCCGTCCAGACTCCCCGTCAAGTGCCGCAGCCCGTGTAGTACAACCACCAGCCCTTTCCTAGCGTAATCTGACGTTTCAAGCTCCGTTCTGGGGCTCCAAGGCTCTGAGTCGTCCGCCATGGCCCCAGCAGCCAGAGCGCCACGCGCCGCAAGATCCGACTGAGCCTGTCGTTCGACTCTCGCTACTCGGGCAATACAATCGCGAAACGATCAAGCCCTGATGCCGCAGGAAGGAAGACGAGAGCGACCACTCCAAACAAATCCCAGCTTCCACTTTCACGCAAGCAAGGACGCAAGCAAGCAAGCTCCTGACGCCGCGGGCGAGCCAAAGCGACTACAATAGGCGCTCTCAATGCCGTTCAGACCCACGCCGCACCACCTATCTCAGCTTCTACACCTCCAAAGCCAGCTCTTGCACAGCCTCCAGCCACGACACCGACACCGACACCGACACCGACACCGACAGCGCGACCCTGAGATCCTGAGATCCGTGTTGCGATCGCAATCGCAAATCGCAAATCGCAATCGCAATTGTTCCGAACTCCGATACCTCCGCAAGAGCAGGAGCAGACCCACAGATCCACAATATCAAGGACAACACCGTCCTTCTGTAAACGTCCACGTTCGCACGCAGAGCAGACCCACAGATTCACAGATTCACAGTACCAAGGACAACACCGTCCTTCTGTAAACGTCCACGTTCGTATGCAGAGCAGACCCACAGATTCACAGATTTACAGATCCACAATATCAAGGACAACACCGTCCTTCTGTAAACGTCCTCGTTCGTACGCAGAGCAAACCCACAGATTCACAGATTTACAGATCCACAATATCAAGGACAACACCGTCCTTCTGTGAACGTCCACGTTCGCACGCAGAGCAGACCCACAGATTCACAGATTTACAGATTCACAGTACCAAGGACAACAACGTCCTTCTGTGAACGTCCACGTTCGTACGCAGAGCAGACCCACAGATTCACAGATTCACAGATTCACAGTACCAAGGACAACACCGCGTATGTATCTGTGTGTATCTGTGTATGTGTCTGTGTGGGTGGGCGGGGGGAGCGCAGGGTAACGCACCTACGCGGAGGGGTAGGGCTGCGGCTAGGAGTCGCCGGGATTGGGTCCGCCGAGGGTGCGCACGTGGAGAGGAACGTTCCCGGAACGCGCGGGGACAGCTGGGACGGATTTGGGTTCGTTTGAAGCTCAATGGAATCTCTTCGGAGATCTGGAAAAAATGAGTGGGAAAAGATTGTCGAACGGTGGGATTCGAACAGTGGTCAGCACGGTAAGGTTATGATATGGGAGAACTCCCAGGTGGAAAACGTAGTGCAGATTGTGATGGACTCCTTTGGACCCTTGCGCTAGCGGTAGCCTAGAGAACGGTGTCGCTACCGGTACCGGTAATTAGTGTACTACTGAGTGAGTACCCTGAGGACTCACACTAATCAAAGGCGTTCTCCTGTCCGTTATGGAATTAGCAAAACTTTGAAACTCTGAACTTTGTTGAACTTGAACTTTACATTCGACCTTTCTTTGCGGCTTGAACCCATGTTCACGAGTCGAAGAGCTTGGATACGAATGGTTCGAAGGTCCATTGCGGCGATCCGCGCATGTTCAAACGACGTGTTCTTCTCGGGTCACGCGAACTCCAAGTAACTCTGCTATTTTCGAAGACCCCAACCTGGCTATACATGGTTTCGAAATCGCTGCTGAGCTCGGCGATGCATTTATCTGAGACATCCGAGTTGTGCACACAAGTTGCACATCCCAGAGAAAAGTGGGCAGCAGTGCAAAGCTCAGTTTTTGACAGTTGCAACGGACATTCCAAGGCCAATGATTTTTCATTTAATGTTGAATGAGATAGATGGGAGGGACGCCCATTGATGAAAACAAGAAGATCGGGGATTCTCTTGGAATTATACTATGGAACGTATATTTTCGGCTCTCGCAAGAGTTGTCTCGACAATTGCGTTCATCTTGTGCTTGTCTAAAGGGCCCGTAGATTCGTTCTCTATAGATTAATTTTTAAGAAAATTTTCAATTCATCTTAGGAACAACGCATGCAAAGCAGTGCCTCGCGACGTGCGAGATTCTGATCGTGGTGTGTCTTGAAACTCGAAGCACTTGGTTTGTTGGAGAGTTCGTGATAGACGCCGGGGGTGAATGCAGCCTGATTGGCAAGCAAGAGTGGGTGAGTTTGGAAGTAGGACTGTCTTGCCGAAAAACTATACGTGGCAGGATGTGCCACCGTCGGTGAGTGAGTTGGCCCCAGCCCTGATTAGTTGCGTATGACACATAAGTGAAAAGTGTCGCCCACCGCCGGCTCTGATTGGCCAACCCAGATCTCCATGACATGACTTTATTTGTCGCTCTATACTAATTTCTCAAATGGCAATTCCTCGCGATGGTAAGCAAAGGTGTAGGTATTGCACTCTTCATATCTGTTGCCCGTGGTAGCGAGACCCTGTAGGCGTCACTCATTTGCACGGGCGCGGGGAAACCTTTGCGCATATCCGTTTCTGTAGTGCGATTCAGCGCTACAATAAGTGCCGGCTCGTGCAAAACGAATGTATAGTGAGTGGCCCATAGGCTCGTGAGTGTGTGAATTCAAGAATGGGGAGGGTTCAAAAGACCCTCTGCCGGGAGGGGCAAATATGGCGTAGCTTAAAAGAGCCTTGCCTGGTCCTTTAACTGACTTACCGTGTTGCAGCGCACGAAATCCGAGTCGCTCAAGATTGGAAAGCAGATCCCAAAAGCCACGCAAAAATATTTGCTCGCACAGCACAATCATACAAGTTGCGGGAACAATGAGGTTCTCGGTCCTGACGGTCTTGTCCATGCTTGGCAGCATCGCGGCTGCGAGAGGCGCGGAGCTGAAGGGAAGTGTGGAAAGCTTGCCAAGAGAGCTTATTTACAAAGGCACAGTTGTGGACGGATCCGATGATCCGTACCCGTTCATGCTCTCGCTGTACATTGAAATGAACAGTCAGCTGTATTACGCCTGTGGTGCTTCTCTCATACACCCAAGCTGGGCAGTCACAGCATCGCACTGCATGAACCAGATAGCGAAGGTTGGATTTGGTGCATACGTCAGGAACCCGTCCAGCAGCAAAAATTATGTCGCGATTAAAAGCTATTCCTTTCCAGCTGGCAAGAACTCTCAATTTACAGATGTTGCGCTCATCGAGCTGGCGGAGCCACTCGACAAGGACGTCGTCATCTTCAATACTGACGCATCAGTTGCGGTTGAGGCTGGAACCGAGCTAATTGCGATGGGTTTTGGAAAAATCGAGGGTGATCTGTACGCCAAAGATGCGGCGCTCAGACAGGCCACCGTCAAGGTCATGAGCAAAGCCGATTGTAGCAAGGTGTTGGACGACGTCACGGATGACCACATTTGCGTCTTAGGGGACAACAACGAATCACCTTGTCTCGGCGATTCGGGAAGCCCTCTTGTGTACAAATCGGCCAATGGATGGGTTCAAGTTGGAATTGTTTCACGTGGTCAGTATGGGTGCGACGGAACTCCGGTTCTGTACGCACGATCATCTAGCTTTGCTGCCAAGGTTCAGAGCAAGATGGGCACCGACAAACTTCGCTCCGGCCAAGCCTCTGGGCCCACTTCGAGACCTACGATCGCTCCGACTCCTTCGCCCACGACTGTGCTGGAAGGCATCGCTTCAGCAAACACCAAATGCTCTGAGACCGCACTCTTGCAAGTTTCAGCCTCAACTCCAGGCGATTGCTTGACGTCGTGTATTCTTCAAGAAGATTGCGCAAGTTTCGGGTTCATTGCCTCCCAAAGTCAATGCAACTGCTATCCATCGTCATGCACCAAGGTATCATCCTCTGACGGAGAATCTTTATTTGACATCGAAGAAGCATTGGAAGAGTCTGCTTCAAACAACTACTATTGCAAAGCGAAGTCAAAACTGTTCCGAAAATCTAAGCAAACCTCCATGTTAGACTGTGCGCGGTCATGTTTTCAGAATGAGTGCGCTTCGTTCTACCATGACACCAAATCGAAGTACTGCTACACCACGTCTGCTTCGTGTTCCTCCAGGAAGAAGAAGCGATACAATCTTTGGAGGGTTGAAGACCTTGTATAATACTGTTATCACACAACCAGCTTTTGATGGCCACCGACCAGCCACAATTTCCCTCTTCGAATGTCTCCCACTAGGAACTCCGATTCCAACGTGCTGGTTTCCTTTCCATCTCCATTCTCCATTTTCCATTCTCCATTTCCAACTCCATTCCCACTTCCATTTCCATCTCTCTTGCAACACATGCCAAACAAGGACTTGTCAAATCCAAAGTCCTCAATCACATACTGGTACTCACAGTACCGCCCACATGGGAGGTCCTACGTTTACCATAACTAACGTCCTACGAACGGCACCGTACTCCACACCACTGTTCACATTAGCGCTACCACCTCCTGCTCAATCCTACCACTAGTAGTCCCATCTCCCTACTATCCCCGCTATCTGACCCTTACCCTCGCACAGTTTAAAAGCCTAAGATCTCTTAAGGCATAACTGACTATTCACTCTACCCAGGCGCTAACAATCGGTACTCTTAATGGCCCACATACGCTCGCGAGTAAGAAATTTGAACGAAGGAGACAGCGGCTGGTGAGGAGTGGGACGGAAAAAAAAATAATAATAATAAAGGGCAGAGAGAAAGAGAGAAAGAGAGAAAGAGAGATAGAGAGAGAGAGAAAACACATTCAAAATTGTTGTCCCTCACCCAACAGGGCTGAACAAGAGCGCCCACATTGGCGTACGCGAGTGTGTACGCGGCCATACGCTAGTGTACGCGTGTGTACGCAATTGCTTAGCACACGACGCAGCGCAGAGCCCGTGAGTGGGGGAGGTGTGCACAGAAGGAAGAATACAATACGGGAGGATCCCTGCGACACACCGAAGCTGGTTGCAGTGGGGCAAAGGAAATTGCCAGTGTTTGTTTGTTCGTTCGTCTGTTTGTTTGTTTGATTGTTTGATTGTTTGTTTGTTTGATTGTTTGATTGTTGGCGTTGAGTGGCGCAGCGCATGTATCGAACGAGCGTAATTGGGAAAGACAGCGAAGCGACGTGTCAAGTTGACTTTGAATTTACGTTGTTAATACTCGAAATCGAGTTGGGGACTCGTGGTTGTCGGCGTTGAGTGGCCCAGCGCATGTATCGAACGGAGCGTAATTGGGAAAGACAGCGAAGCGACGTGTCAAGTTGACTTTGAATTTACATTGTTAATACTCGAAATCGAGTTGGGGAATCGTGGTTGTCGGCGTTGAGTGGCGCATGCCGAGAATAGACCATTGCAACTTGGCCGTGCGGAAGGCAGTGTAATTTTGGCGTAAGGCGAAGGCGCCTGCTTGGAAAAGTTCGTGCGGTTTGTCAGGATGAGCAGGGTGGAGGTTGTCAGTTCGGAGCCGGAAACGAAAATGGTGATGGTGAAGGTGACGGGCCGTTTAACCGCGGACATGCTCGAGGCAGTGAAAGAGAGAGACGAGAACTGCAGAGTCGCCATTGGTGCGCAGCTGAAGAAGGTTTGGGAGTTAGACTCGAGGCGCGTTCCGGAAAGAGCAAAGTTGCTGCGGATTGGCGATTTTGGCGTCGAGCGCGAGTCATTTCTGACAATCACAGACAAAGTAATGGAGGCGCAGCAGCACGGGCTGGGCACCTTCTTTTTCAAATTTAGCACCGAAAAGCGTGTCAAGAAGAGACGGCAGAGTATGGGAGCTCTAGACAAGGTCAAGGGGCAGGGCAAATCTATCGCCGCGCGAGGCAAGGCCAAGTCTTTGGACCGCGGCTCTTCAGGCGAAGAGACGCTTTGGGATGAGCTGCAGGCGCTTCTGGAGACGCTCGAGTCAGACTTTAGCAGGACAAATGCGGGACTAGACGTGTCCAGTACCAGGTCAAACACCGAGGTTTTCCCTCTTACTATGAGAATGGAAACCATACAACCCGAGAGGAAGTCTGCGAAGGAAGATTCGGACCAGGAAGACACATTCAGCACGTTTCGGTCAGTACCGCTGCTCAATTCTCCTCCCGAGCACCCAACAAAACGTCAGCAGATTCTTCTCACTGTAGCTGAAATGAAGGAGAGACTGCGCGGTACAGTGCTTGAGCGCGACCAACTTCGAGCCGTGGTTAGAGAGCAGCAGGATAAATTGTCATCTCTTAGCAACCAAGTAGGCCGAGAAAAGAAGACAGCCTTACAACTCTCAGAACGAGTAGAGACCTTGCATTCTCAGAAGGCAAAGCTGGAGCAAGACCTGCATGCGCAGAGTAGCTCTGCAAAGAGTCTTTACAAAAATACTGGAGAGGTGACAGCCTTGCGCGAAGAGGTCTACGAAATTCGGCGGGCAATGGATGAGGCCAAGCATGCGACGGCGGCGGATACGTTGCCATCTGACATTGAAACAGCTCGTAAGGAGTGGCAAACGTTGTGTACCAGTCGTCATTTCTTTCGACGAGAAGCTGAGCTCCTCCGAAAGAGTCTGGACTCTCAACAGACTCGTGCGCGAGAGATGGAGAGAGAGCTCGAGGAACTGCGAATGTCGCAGCAGGAAGATGCCAAGCTTAAGAGCCTGCGCGAGGAGAACTCCCAGCTACACGCCGGACTGCAGCGATCCAAAGAGCAAGTGATGTCTCTAGAGAGCAACAACACTGCGCTCAGCGCCGCGAAGAATTTTTTTGAGAGACAAACTGCAATGTTGAGGGCAACTTTAGATAGAGCCACAAGCACGTCTCAACAGGCCGCCCTTGCATTGCCCGAGCCCAGTAGTTCGGACGCACGAGTTGTGGACGGGGCTCGGGAGCTCGGTGGCAAAGGCACTATAACTACGAAAGAAGATTATGACAAAGCTCTTCTGGAGCTTAAACAAGCCCACGCCATGGAGCTTGCTGCTGAAGTGCAAAGGGTCAATCAGGAACACACGACACAAATGCAAAATTTGTTGCAAAGCCTCGAATCGAAGTCAGATCCCCAAAGGTTACAGAAAGCTTATGAAACCGAGCTCGCGGCTAGACTGGATGCCCAGCGCGTGCAGCATACAACACAAATTCAAAATCTCGTGACCTCTTTGGAGCAGAATTTTGCTGAGAAGCTGGCAGCAGCACAACAGGGCTCTGAGAATCAACGCCGGTACATCGAGCATCTCGAACAGGAAGCCGATCAACTCAGGAGAAAGAGCACTGCCTTGTCCGAAGCGAATGGAGTTCTTCTTGGGGACAAAAGTACCCTGGAGCTGAAGAGCCAAGAATTAGATATGACAAAGACTGCTCAAGAGCGTGAGCGAGTCGTCACTATCATGGAGAATAATAATTTGAAATCCCGTGTTGTAGAGCTTAAGACACAGCTGGAAACTGCGGCTGCGAAACTTAAGCATGCGATGGAAGAGAGGAGCCTCGCCAAGCAAGCCCTAGAAGAGAGCTCGACCGAACTCGTTGAGCGATTTGAGGCTGAAAAGCGTGTGCTGGAAGAGAATCTCGCCAAGGCAGCTGCGGCTGCCCAAGAAGCTCGTGGCAGTCTGCTCAAGAAGACGGAGGCCCTTGTTGAAGCGCAAAACGAGCTTCAAGCCTTGCAGCTTGAGAGGCAGCAACAAGGGAGGAGCACAGGGGAACACCAGGCAATATTTGATGCGGACATGCGAGCTCGGATGGACAATCTTCGCATGCTACAAAAAGCACAGCTTGAAGAGATCAAGTCCGGGTATGAAGAGAAGCTTCAAGCCGCGGAGGACTGGGCAGAGGAAATTGGAACCAAGCTTGCTTTAAAGCGCGAAGAGGAGCAGCGCCAGCAGCAGCTGTCCATCTGCATGCAACGCTGGTGGAAAATTAGCTATGACAAGAAAGACAAAGAAATCGAACGGCTTCGCCACGCATTGGAGATGGCTTCAGAGGATCAGCTTGGAAGAGATCAGATTTGCATGATTTTACGCGATAAAGCGAATCATCTTAGCGCAGTCGCCGGAATGCAAAAGCAACAGGCTGCTGAAGAAGCAAACAGGAGATTTCAGCTGCTCTTGAATAAAGTCGAAAGAGATTACAGCAAAGAGCTTGAAAAGCTTGAAGCTGACATATCAGAGAAAGATGGCATAATCGCGGACCTCACCCGAATATGTGACGAAGAGTCCGCAAAAGCGCAAAGTTTTGCCGAGAAGTTGCATTCCCAGACCATGAAAGCTGGAGAGCTAAGCTCAACCATCCATCAACTGAAGGGCCAATTGGAGGAACGTGATGGTCGCGTCAAAAGCCTTGAAGAGGACAAGGACAAACTGGAGTTAGAGCGCAACCGTCTTCAAATGTCGATAGAGGAGATGGAGTCAAAGACGGAACTCTCTGCAAACGCAAGGAGGGAAGCGGAGAGCGAGTTGAGCAGTCTGAAAAACCTTCTACGAGATCTCCAGGAACAATGCAGCGAGTTGCTGAAGGAGCGCGATATCCTTCAAAGACGAGCAAATGATGTCGAGACCACATCTGATGAAAAGATGGGCCAGTTGAAGGAAGACAAAGTCCATTTGACAAACGCGCTCGAAGAACAGAAAGAGAGGGCTGTTCAATTAACCAATGAGCGAGATGCCATCGAGCAGTCTCTGGGAATTCTGCGAGCGGATTTTGAGCAAGAGACAAATGCACTGAAGGATAATACTTGCTCACTACAGCAAAGGCTGCAGGAGGCAGCTGATCAGATTTGTTCCTTGGAGACGAATCTCAAGCAAGCTCTGAAAGACAATGAAACCCTGTGTGAGCTAAATTCTACTCTGCAAGCCGAAGCGAAGGTTGGAGAAGAGGCACTGGCGCAAGGAAACGCTGCTCAAGAGAGCGAGAAGGCCAATCTGCTCAGTGCGTTGGAGCACGCTAAGGAAAAGCTTGGCTTGGCTGCCGAAGCACACAGTTTGCTCGAAAAGGAGATGGAGGAGAAATCTTTTCGGATAGAGGAGTTGGAAGATCAGGTGCAATTAAAGGCAACAGAATTGAGCTCGATGCTTGCAAGGTGCACGGAACTGGAAGGGCGTATCTCGGAGATGGAGAACGCATTGAAATCTGATCAGAAACGTTCGGAGAACTTTGAGGATCTTGAAAACAGACATCAAAACCTTCTAGACGAAAAGGAGGCTATCGAGGAGCAACTGAAGGTCACTTCTGAGCAATTGGATCAGGCGCGCGAAGAGTGTCGTGTGCAAAATGAGCAGTCTCAAGCTTTTTCCAAGCGACTGTTGCAGTACGAACAAGCAGCTGAACTTTTGAAGCTTGACTTGGAAAAATCCGCTACACATAACACCACACTTCAAAGGCAAATGGAGTCTCTGCAAGAGAGCCTTCAGACTACTTGCCACTCCTATGAGTCTGAGCTAAAAAGCCGCGATTCGCAGATTTCGTTGCAATCGGAGCACATTCAGAAGCTCTTGTCGAAGCTGGAGGGATCCGTAAGTTTGGAAGTTTTGGAGAAAAAGCAAGAAGAATTCTCCAAAGCCATGTCCAGTGCACAAAGTGCGGAAGAATCAAGACGACTTGAAGAGTTGCAGTTGCGCGAACTTGCAAACCAATTGAGAGCCAGAGTGACTTCATTGGAGTCCGACAACTCGAACATGCAACAGATGGTGGCTCAGTATGGTGATTTGCAGAGAGAGGTTAATGACTTGCAAAGAGAGCTTACCTCCTCGGAGAAGCTCACCAGGAATTTGCAGTCAGAGCGAGACTCTACAGAGAGACAATTGGAGATCACTAGGAAGGAGGTGTCTGATTTGAAGGCAAAGTGCGCCGACGCGCAAGCGGTTCTCTCCCGCATCAAGTCCGCAGTGTCTTTTGAAAGCACTTGGGACGAGTTCATTGATGCTCTGCCTGACTTGGAACGCGATGCAGCTTTGGCAAAGCAGGCGCAAGCTGAACTTTCGTCCCTTGGGGAGCTTTTCGAAACAGAGCAAAAGAAATGTGAGGAGTTGGAAGCGAACATTGCGTCACGGGAGATGTCTTTGACGGATCTCAATGCCGAGACCGAAGCATCTAGAGTTACAATTTCCGACCTGGAATCTCGTTTGCACGCCACGACGCACGCTCTAGAGACCGCTAGAAGGGAGAGCTCAGAATTGGCGGACAAGTCTGCTCGTCTTGATGTGGAAGAGGAGAACGTTCGAACGCTACAAGCAACAATTTCTGACCTGGAGTCCCGTTTGCACGCCACGACGCACGCTCTAGAGGCAGCTCGAAGCGAGAGCTCAGAATTGGCGGACAAGTGTGCCCGTCTTGAAGAGGAAGAGGAAAACGCTCACACGTTGCAAGCAACTATATCCGGTCTGGAATCCCGTTTGCACGCTACAGCTGAGTTAGAAGAGCGCTTTAAAGGCGAAGTTGGAAAATTGAATGAGCAGGTCGCACGTTTAAATAAATCTGAAGAACATGTCAGAGCGCTGAACGAGGTACTTGAGCAATCGGCAAGGAAAAACTCAGAGCTGCTTGAAGAACACCAGTCACGCATCAGCACTTTACAGGATGAATTGGAAGCAGCCACACTGAAGGCGAAGGAGTTGGAAATGCATGTGAGCGATTTACGGTTGCAGCTCTCCTCATCAAAGTCTGCTCTTTCCGCGGCTCGGAAAGAACTGGACGAATCCTTGACCGCTTTGGAGAACACGAAAGATGAGCGTGATGTGGCGATCAAGGAGCGGCAAACCATGGCTACACGTATGATAATTTTCGAAGAACGGGAAACTGATCTAAAGACGCGAATGGCAACTTTGGAGGCCCGTTTAGCCGGCGAGCAGCGAGATGCAGAGCTTGGAAACTCGTCTCATGGCCATGACGCCGAATTGGCTTCGTCGAAGATCTCCTCACAAGATCAGGAAGCTGCTGATCTCCGATACCAAGTCGCTGCTCTCGAAGTTGAATGCGAAGCTCTCCGTGCGAAATTACAAGATTGTGAAGATGAGCTTGGCTGTCAACAGGCGGAAGCCGAGGCTTACGCCATGCGTGTGGAGGCGGAGCACTCTGCTCAGATTGCACGTTACGAGGAGCAGGCGGAGTCTTTAAGATGTGCTCTAGCAGCTGCAAGTCAAGAAAGAGACAGCGCTGCCAATCGAGCAAGTTCTTTTGAACTTGAGCTTCAGCAACTTCAGGGACTGCAATCTCATGCTGAAGAGGAGCTGAAGTTCCGCAGAAAGCAGCTTGACGAAGCCCGCACTCAGCTTGCGAAAGAGAGCGAAACCGGGACTGCTTCAAAAGGGCGCGAACAGGAGCTTGAAAACCTTGTCAACGACTTGCGTCAGCAGGTACGTGAAGCGAGAGAACAAAACGTGATGCTTGAAGACCGCCGACGTGAGGCAAAAGAGCTGTGTGTAACCTTGGAAGAACGCATTCAGCTCCTTGTGCTTGAGCGAGAGCGATGCAATTTGAAAATAGCGGACCTCGAAGCTCAAGCCGAGCGGGTTGCAGCACGTGGGGCGAATATCGCCTTCGATGAGAAAAGGAATGATGGCGAGCCAAGTGGTCGCGAGACTGAGCTAACCCGTGAACTCAGTTCTCTGCGTACAGAATTTAACGTAAGGGAAGCCGAACTTGAAAGTCTGCTCGCGTCGGCTCTAGAAGACAAGGCAAGAATTGAGCACAATCTTGAAATATCTCAAAACGCGTCGACGGCAGAGCTCGATGCTGCCCTCGGACGATTAGCCGAGAGCGAAAATGCCGAAGAAGAACTACGCCTGAGCTTGGGAGACGCAAATAGTCAATTAGCTAGGCTGAAGGCCAAGTTTGCATCAAGCAGAGACGAGAATGCGGAGCTACTCAAGAGTCTCGAAAACGAGCGCCATGCGGTCTCTACGCTCCAGACACGACTAGACACGATGGAAGCAGCGATGGAGAAGGCCAAAGAGAGGGTTTTGAAGAATCAGGAGGCTACCACGCGCCAGTTGAGTGCCGTAGAAGCCGAATTACAAAGTTTGCAAAAACAGTCTCGGCTGGAAATATCTCAAGTTGTGGACAATTATGAGTCGGAGCTGAATCTTCGCGCTGAAAACATAAAAGCGCTCAAGCTATCGGGCAACGCCCAAGCTCGAAAAATTCACGCTTTGCACAGTGGTTTGGCGCTTGCTCGTAGTCAACTGCAAGGCCTGAAACGCATGCAGCACGGACTTCGTGACGAAATGACTGGATTGTCCGACAAAACAATTGGCCGGATTTTTGAGGAATTGGAAGCTGCTAGAAGTGGTGAAGGCATTTACAGCCAGGATGCAGCGAAGGCACGTAAGCTTCAAGACGCGAATAGTCAAATTGAAACTCTTCTTGATGAGAGAGTCAAGCTTACATGGCGAATGGAAGTTGCTGAAGCAAAGATGTCGGAGTCCAGAGAGCTGTGTGAGAGGCACGCGGCATCTTTAGCAAGGCTCGAGGCTAATTTGAAACTCAGAGAAGCTCAAAACCAAGCCTTAACCGATGAACTTCGCGAAGTTGCTTCCGCACCGTCTCGTGATTCGGAGACCGAGAGGCGGATGGGTGATTTGAAAAAGGAGACTGAAGAGGCAAAGAAGGCCCTCAACAAATATACCGCAGAGTGGGGCTCGCTTTTAAAGGACAAAGACCGCGACATTACTGTGTTGAAGAGCAAGCTCTCTGAACGCCAGGTGAGAGTCAACAACTTGCAAGCTACTCTGGATGTAAGGGAGGAAGACTTCCAGAAAGTCAATGCAAATTATGCCAAATTATGCTCACTGCTGCAAGAAAAAACGCGGGATCTCGAAGATCTTCAGGTGCGACTTCACAGTGCGCCTCTTCCCGTGGCGACCCAAGATCTGACGCAAGTACACTCGGCAAACACCGGTTCAAAGCGTCTGTCAGCAGCACCACAAGAGGTTTCGCCCAATGAGTCGCTTTCTGAACTCAAGCGAGCTCTCGCCGCCGCGAAGCGAGAAGTGGATGATTTGGAGCATCGACTTGAGCTTGCGGAGGCCGAGAAGGTCCACAGCAAGTCGCGGCTTGAGGAGGCAAGAAAGGATTGGGATCAACGAGAAAGATTTCTCTACGAAGAGGTGGCTGCATGGAGAAGCGCCGCTGAGCGCGACTCGCACAGGCTTTCTCTTGCTCTGGAAGCGATGACAGAGGACGTGCGCCGAGCTGAGTCAGTATGTACGTTTCCTGACGTTGGCGCCAAGTCTGAATTGGCCTTGTGCGACGCACAGCCGGAGGACACGGAGACGTTGACTTTGGAAGCTCTTGTTGCGGACATGAATGATACTCTTCACATTTTAAACAACTCTATCAATGATGGCGAGTTTGAAACGACTCATGCAGCAGTGGTTCCCGTGAAAGACGTTGGAAAAAGTGCAGACTCGCCACTTTCGAAAAACTTGCTTGAAAATAATCCTGCAGATGATGCTCACCATTATCAAGATGAGCGTGATGTCAGTGGTCCGTTCGGCTCGCGGCTTGAAGAAGTTGATGCTGGTGGAGCTAGTCAGCATGATGGCTTGAGCTGCGTCGCAAGGAGCTTATATCTCTCCTTTGCGCTCGAGCACTTTTGCGAGAACTTGGCACAGAGAGGTGTACGGAACGCTTTCCACAAGCTGAAGTCAAACAAGCGGCGCTAATTTAGAACTGGAAGTCGCGGAATGAAATAATAGTACCTCTTCTTAAATTTGGAAATAGCCTAGGTTTCGTCTGTTGCCACAACTTCCTGCCTTAGTTGCCTCAAAATATAACTCGAAATGGAAGCAAATGAGCTCAATTCTTGGAGATCGGCGTCTGAAAATTCGCAAATCGTTTCAGGTTCTTTGATTCCCACTGTATTACCTCCTGAATCGGTTTCGACGCCCTCCAACACGAAGTTATGCTCAAAAACTGCTGAGTCTCGCAAACGATTAATGAAGACGAAAAGTTCGGCAATCTTGCCTTCCTTTGGTTCACTATCGGAGCCCTCACCTGCGGAGGCGGCCGAATCGCAGTCGGACGCACTTCCTGCGCCATCTTGTTCATCTTCATCTTCATTGTCGTCGAAGCTCGTTAAAATTGGAAGGACGCATATCGATCGGATTTCGAGTGGTGCGAAGAACTTCTCTATGCTTTCGCAACCCATCGATCCTGCTGAGAACATGAGCTCTTTTGACTTTGCATGATACACTTTGCTAACCAGCTGGTAGGGATTTTGGACTGGGTCGATACAGTAGTAACTCTCCCCGTGGAGGATGTCATCCATCTCAATTGCGCCAGCAACTCCATCGAGCTCCGCCATGGCTTCGTGGTCAATGAGCAACGGGGTGCCCTTACTATCTCTTACCACACAAAGTCGAAGTAAGCTCTCGCATGGAATCGCACGCAATGCCAAACTTGCCATCTTTCCCAAAATCAACGTGGTGTGAGCAGTTGATAGCAAGCCAGCGCTCACACCTGAGAGTACAATTCCTGCAAAATTGAACAAGTTTGTCTTGTAATATTCCCGAGACAACTCTCTGAATCTAAGCCACGTCGATATGTCATTGCTTGCGAAGTTTCCAACATGCTCCATACAATTGAGGTCAGCCTCCGAGAATGGTTGCGAGTCTGCCTCCTTCTCACACACCAGTACGACACCGTACTTTCCTATGAGATCATTTGGCAACTGAATGGGCACAAATGAGGTATGGTATGCAAACGATTCTGCAGGAGACTCGTTGATTGCGCCGAGGTCACTGTCCAATCTCATCTTTGCACCGTGTTGATCATCTGGGGCCTCGTCTTTTGCCTCATGAGCATAGCAAGTCATGGAAGAAAGAGTTTCCTGGAGCTTCGCCTGAAGAAAGTCAAGATCGCCAACAGATTCTTCATCCATATTTTCAACTCCTTTGCCAAATATGTCGCCTGCTAGTTTCTCGTTCAATGCAGTCGCTTTTTGGGGCGGCAAGCTTGAAGACATCCACTGCGACTCACCAGCACTCTCGCTGGAGTACAATTCCTGAAAGCTCTCTGGAACTCGACCTTCAACCCTTTCACCGGCGAATATTGTGACTCGAAAGATGCCGAGCATCCGTGCTGCCATCTCGATGAGCGTGCCAGAAATTGGAACCATAGACCTACCAAAACTAATGTCTTCTGTGACACAAGGGTCAATATTTGCGTCCCCAGCGTTAACTTTGATAACCCGGTGAATACCAACATCGTTGGCGGATCTCAAAAGCGAAAGGAGGTAGTCCTTGGGGCTTTGGGAGCTGGACGCTCGCCGTTGCACTGCAAAGTTATCCGTTAGCGATGATCTTCGGGAGCGCTCTGTTCGATGACGAAGGTACTCAAGCCGCCTCTGAGCGTTTGCTTCCAATGACGTTTCTCTGGAACCTCGTCGCTTCTTTGGGGAATGGGGCGTCTGCGTTTCAGATGCCGGAATGGATCTTGCATGCAAGACCTTCCCAGGCAGCCATTGATTTGCAGTAATATTCTGAAGATTTGCTTCGGCGAGGAGTCCCAGTGGGACCGTCGACCCGCTTGCTGCTGTCACCATATCAGATGCCTTTCCATTTCCGAATTTGTTAGCAGGGCTAGAAACTCAATTCTCAAGCAGACCTCGCCAAAACCACTTACCAAATTTCCCGACCCGTCCAATAATTTTGCTCTCTCGTGCAGCTTCACGACATTTAGATAGTCTTTCACTCTTTGAAGAGTCAATTCCGTCAAATCCTCGAGATGAGCCTTTTGCCGGGCTTGCGTCAGTCTAATCAGATTTGAGTTCTCTCGCAGGTCATTTACACTATCGATTGCATGCTGCAAGCTCACGGTCAGTTTCCCCAGCCATTCAAGTTCATTGCTTCCTGATAGCTTGTCTTCGCGAAAGATATGCTCTTTCAAGAGCCTCGCTATGTCAATGTTGTTCCCGTAAAGATGCACTTCATCCATTTTAGGGAGCACCTGTCGAACAGCCAGCCAAGTCGTGGGGGCCGGGGTATCATCGTTTTTGTTGGTGGGAACAATAAATTCCAAAATGCGCCCAAGTCGGGATCCTATCGGCTCGGCATTTTTCCAAAATGGGCGTTCACTAATAGCTTGCTTGGCTTCGGGGCTCAATTTCTCCACCCTCGTTCGATAATCCCAAGTATCGCCATCCTTGATTTGCTGGAAAGTTATGACTTTTCCAGCTTCCAGATCTATTACACTTGCTATCGGGATCTTCAGTTGCATACAGTACCTCGCGCCGGGACAGGACACGAGGTACCGATCTAGACTGACGGAAAATAATTCAGTTTGTTTGGCAAGCTTCAGAGAAGCCCTTCGCTGTCGCCTAGTTTCGCGAACGAGGCCCTGAGCGAACGTTTTATCTTCATACACAAACGAGCCTTTCGCGGTTGGTGAAGGGAACAGATTTGCATTTTTCCACACCGTTTTATCATTTCCTTGTTTGATCGGGTTCACGAACAAGTCCGAATTGCTCTCTACGACCCAAGCTCGGCTTTCATCTACAAACAGCAAGGCAACCTCGCAAGGCATGTCATGGAGGACTGCGTCGCCGTGCTTTGAAACCCGCCCCTTCTCGTATAAATCTACGTACTGGAGCTGCACAGATAACTTCGTCTCGCCTATCAGCTCATTCCAAGTAGATGGCGGTCTGCTCTGGGCAAGGGTTCCGGACTCGATAGCTGCCAAGCCTTGCTTGTCGTGCCGGAACAGCTCATCTTCTTCAAAGGGCTCGTCAGCTTGAGCTGGGCATGAAGAGCCTCCCCAAAACAGAGAACGGCAATGGGTCAAGCATGCATGCATTAAGCTCTCCGCAGAATCGCACATCAAGAAAGCTGAGGCGGCTTCAACGAGGCGGGACTCCAAAAGACAGCACCGGGCCACAGATTGGATTTTTGTCACATTGGTAAGGTAGTTGCCATCAATCTGACGTTGGGTGTGCGCATGATCTACGTACTGCAAGATCATTTTGGAGATAATGGGAGAGACGAGTTCTGCCATGACGCTGTCTTCCAAGGAGAAGCCCATGTGACCCCTCTCGCAGTCTCGCTCCAGCCGGACAAGACCTATCAACAGCCTGTTCTTCTTGTCCCTCCTACGAGTGGTTGAGGTTTGACTTGCTGCTGTGGATTGCTTTCGCGCGACCCCAAAGGTAGTGCCTCCCTGTGACTGAATGCATTCCTCATCCTCATCTTCGTCCACCACCTCCTCTTTTGAGTCCTTCATGTATCTGTACAAGGGTATGCAGAGCTCGTGAATAGAACCATCTGTCCCAACAGTAACGGCTCGATCGTCCATGCACCGCTTTATAGCGCAGCCGTTTTCTAAGCTCCACGAGCTGGTATGCAAAGCTCCGACGCTTTTAAGTCCTTCATTTGGACCAGGCACCATGACAAGAGTCCACTCCTCGTGACCCTGCTCCTTATTGATGATTTCCAGCAGCTCATTAGATTCCATCAGGCCGCGTCTTTTGGTAAATGATTTTCCAGGTGAGATCATGGTCCTTAAGCGCCCGGATTTAGTAAGCTTCGTCTGGCTAAGAGTCCTGGTTACTTCCTTAAGTGTGCCGAGATGCGCAGCGTTTAAAATACTCTCCTTTTTGTGCAAGGCGTCGAGCACGGCATCTTGCTGGCTTTGTCTCGACTCAAGAAGCTCTTCCATGTTTTCCAACGAGGAGCTTATTACTGCACTGTTATGTGCGTAGAATGCAATGACGTCTTCCTTGATAATTTTGTAGTCATAAGGTTGGGGCGGATGTCTCCTGACTTGGCCAGTCGGTGGGAGCGGAAATGTCCGGGGAAGGAGAACCGTGCACCGCGCTGCCCCAAAGAACGACGCGCAGGCTTTTTGCATATCCCTAACGAACGCGCAGAGCGATGGCGCCTTAGTAGGCCGCAGTGTTTGTGGAAAATGGGATGCCCTCTGTTGACACTCGGCTTGAAGCAGCTCCTCCGCTGTGATATCTGTCTGACATGCCTTGTTCTCCATGCCGTAGTCTTTTTCGGTACCCGAACCGGACACCAGCGTTCTGGGCATGAGCTGAATCGTGTTTGCGATGTGCTGTGCTCGATCCAAATCGTACGCAGACCATTTGAAAAGCTCCGAAGACACCACTTCGCGGAGCTTTCCAAACTCTCCACGAGGCAGGTCACTCAATACCTTGACTTTGTTGCGTACAATCAGCGCCGACGTACAATTACTGAAACTGTCAAACACGGGAATACAAAGCGCATTGCGCGTACTCGGAAGCAGAGCCTTCCAATTATCATCTTGTCCTCCGGTGAAGTCCATCACAAAGCGGGTCTTCCTTGCGGTTGTCAAACAAGCCAGCAGGTACTCTTCTCCACCGCGCTCGAGAAACGATGTGGCGCGCATAAGGCATGCTTCTTCTGACGGGACGTATTCAATTTGTCGGAAGAATCTAAACGTTTCAGCGCCGAGGGAGGCACACGCCCACTCTTTGTACGCAACTTCGGAGCGGTCCAACGAGGATCCCATGGAGCAAGCAACCTCCAAATCTGTCTCAAACTCCAGCTCCAACAAGCTCTGTTCGATGCTCTGCATGAGTACCTGACCCGCCGAGCTTGGGTTACCGAGCTCCTCTACAATCTGCTCCGTCTGATTTCCGCTCAAACCGCCGCGTAAAATAAGCGCCGCTATGTGATCTTGAAAAGCATGGAGTTCGGATGCTTTGACATTCTCAGAATTCTTCCTTTTGGGAAATCGTTGTCGCGGCCACTTTCCAAGCTCAAATCCGACAACAGCACCAGGGTCTTCTTCTTTTTCTTCTCCTTCGCCTCGCGGACTAGCTTCAGATACCGCGGGTGGTAGCCGTTCGATTCTGCGCTCCGCGTCTTTCATTTGTTGGAGGGTGCTTTCGATGATGTTTGACACCAAGTCACTGTCTTGGGAGCACTTGTCCAAAAATGTCTCCGTGGGGAGAGGCATTGGCTTTTCTAATTCCAAGACCCGCAGCGCGGTTCCCATATTAATTGACTTGGCCCCTGCACTTTCAAGAATCTCATCTACAGCCAAAAGTTCGACAGGCCCGGTACTTGGCTTCCAAGAGAAATCCTCCTCGATTTGATCAGGCGTTTTGGGGAATGCTAGAGAGGAATGATTTCGAATTTTATCGGCAAGAAAGTCTTGAACTTGCCTGGGCGGTCGAATGCGGTTCGGCAGGATTTCCTCCACAGTCCTCTCTTTTAGCTCCTCATTTTCCAAGAGAAATCTCCGTTTTGATTTTGAGAGTTCGCTGAGGGAATTTTGTTCGAGAAGCGCGTTGATATCCGGAACCTTGAACTCCATGCGAGAAACAGAGCTATCCTGTCGAGCAGAAAATTTTACCTTCTTTTGGCTCTCTTCCTTCTCCACCTTGTGAGCGGGAAGCTCGTCCTCCGCCCCGGAGACCGCGTCTGCGTTTAATGCGGCTTGTTCCTTGATATACTGCTCAACTTCCTTTTCTGCCTTGAGGTTGGCCTCGAATTGCTCTTTGTCCTTCGGGCCGGATCTTGACATTCTTGTAACAATTGCCTCGTCGCTTCCTGAGCGCGTGGAACAAGCTTTTGCGAACAGGGTTTCTAGTGCACGCGATATACTTGCAATATCCTTTCGATCGGTTTTCATCCATGCAATACAAAACATACCTTTGCAAAACTTTTCCTTGGGCATACCATCGCTCATGCCCTCGGTGTCAAAACTCCAGTCCTCTTCCAAGATCTGTTCACGGTCTTCACCGCTCTCAGGCGCTTCTAAAAATTGTGCATGCATTCGCGCATACTCTTCCCGAGTGAGAATATTCTCCTCAAGATCATCCATGTCCCGGCCGCTCATCGATGTATTGCCCTTGGCTTCATACCACCACTTCTCTAGACTCTCTCGTACGATTGGGTCCCAATAAATACTCTCCATCTTCTCCGTGGGCAAGTCATCATCGTCGAGAGCTGACTTTCCACGCCGTTTGGAACTGAGACGCTTGCCACTGATCGCGCCCATCATAATTGGCTGTGCTCCTTTTCCGGCATGGACCCATTTGTCCATTATCGAAACTACTACAGTTAAGAATAGGGCCTATTTACTTGCTTGCCCACGCGTACGCTTTGTACATCTCCAAATCACCGCAAATTACGGCTTTTGGACGAGCCCTTCAACTCGCGAACGGTCACTTTCCCTAGCACTGGATAAGCAACAGATATGATCAGTTAAGGTAGCTACTAAGATACCTACCGTTTGATAAACTGTTTATGTGTACAACCTTGACCAAATATTTGTATTATTAATAATAATAGGAGTGTGGTTTTTTCCTAGAAATGAGTCCCGGATGTGATAGGAGAGCTGTACGAGATGACAATATTTGTGTGAAATATTTCATGTGTAAAACCTGAAGGGAAAATGTGCGACAGACATCATCCATTCCATCGATGAGCACTTCGATATTGATGGTAAATCAGCTGAGCCAACGAAAAGAGAACCAACCAAACAAAGAAAACCAAGGTGGGCCAAGTGTTCATCCAATCTGGTTGAAGCTTGGGCGTTGCGAAAACAACGGCAACGAGCACTTCGAGCTACACACATACATTCATTCATCTTTTACTCCCCTTCCAAAGTTTCCAAAGTTTCCAAAGTTCGCACCTTTTGCACCGCGCAATTTGGAAAGAACAGAAAAGAACAAAACAGAACAAGTGGTTTCCAAGAGATCAATCAATCAAAAGGCCGAGTCCCTCGTAACTTACATCTCTGTACTCGAGTACACTGCACGAAAAGTAGCCCGGGTGTTCATTGGCAGCTGTGGGGACTAAGTACTTAGTTTAGAAATTAATACTGCGGTACTGCGGTGCTCCGCACAGGCTTCTGCGGCAGGTGAAGGAAGACAGACACAGGGAGGAGGGACGGTCGTCTGATAGACTGGAGAAGATGAGCGCTGTGTTGGTGGATATGAAGAATACACTGCAGGCTATGGCGGTCCAGGATAAATGGAGCACGCTGCATTTGATCCTGCTGTTCAACCTGGCCGTGGGGTTTGGTTTCTTTGTGGGCACATTGTTCATAGATTCTAGTTTTGGGAGCGGCGCTTCGTTCCAGGTTGTGAGTACTGCGATCGGACACGAAGTGTACACGTTCATCCTGCTGAATATGGTCAAAGATAAGCAGATCCGGAATGCAGACTTTCTAGGAGGAGTAATGGTCGCTGCGAACCTCATGCTATTGCAAACTGCCGCGCTGTGGAGCAGCTTTGCTGGAGGCATGGATTTCAAAGGAATGCCAGGGATGTGCCACGTCGGGGGTTCCACGGAGAGATTCATCACGGTGATCTGCACAATACTATTCTTCACTCACATTGTCTTCTCAGCGCTGGTCATGCTCTGGAAAGAAGATCTTCTGCACAATGCCGCTTACAAGCAGTACGCACCGGCGCAGTTCGAGGACGATGACTTGACCATCGTGGACGCAGATCTCCTTCCACCTGCAGGATACCAAAGCTCTGCAAACGCCGCAGGAAATGGCCCTGTGAGCAAGGCTCCTGCGGGGCAATTTGTGATCGCTGACGATGGTGACGCGGAACTCTGAGTCTCTCTATTGTTCCTCTCATCTTCATCACGCTATATCTCTGCATCCATCCCTCCTAACTTTCACCAGCTCTGACATTATACGGCTCTTCGGTCACATAACTTACAAATCGTTTGATTGAAACTCTTCCAACTTTCACTTTTGGTCCTGGCTTCAGAATTTCAGAACAGAATTTTCAGAATCATACTTCTTGGCACGATTACATAGCCATTATTAGCCATTGCTCACAGTCGAACCCTAACCGCCTTCTACTCCGACATCCATAGCACCATCGCTATGCTGCCCTAAGCATAAGGGTAGCCACCGTGTACCAGTAGTGGATAGGTTAGGGGAGCCGTGTAACAACCCTCTCTAACTGAAGCAACAACTAACCGTTACCAAAAATTGTTGCCAGGATTTGGCAACTTGATGATACTTGATGCACGTGACTTGATGTGCCATTTTTTGCAATGCCATTTGCATTGCCAAGTAGCTTTGACTTTAACTTTGTGTGTTGGCTTTCACAATGGCGCAAACGATTGAATGAATGAATTAATGGGTTAATGAATTAGTGATTGCTTGGTTGTCTGATTGTTTGATTGTTTGATTGATTGATCAATTGATCGATTGATGCACTAGTGCAGTCAATGGGAAGGAAGACTGTACTACTCACAGTCAGCGTTGTGGCTTGGTGACGGATGCACGGAGCAAGTTTCGTGGCGAGCAAGTCCCGCAGTCCTGAGATGTTCTGAGGTGCCATCCTTTCAAACGCGGAGAAAGCTAGATCCTACAGCGCCAAGGCGTTGCATTGCATTGCATTGCATTGCATTGCATTGCATTGTATTGCATTGTATTGCATCGAGCATCTTCGCGAGGCGTTTTCGCTCCGCGTCGCTCGTCGGTGGTGGTGCCGGCACCATGCACAGGTCGTGTTGAACGACAGCCAGCAGCGATAAGGACTCGAGAGAGAAAAGAAGGAGGAGAGGGGACCGGCGAGCGGCTGTTTGGCAAGGAACGCTCGCAACGCCGAGATGGCTATGGGCATCGGCCTGTGGCCCGACCTGCACGAGCTGCAGGAAGAGCTGGCTCGGCATCGGTTTGCTCCAGCAGTGGAGTGGGCTTTCAGGCAGGGCACAGCGTTCACGCAGGCGTCGAAGGCGGAATGCACGCGCGTTGTGCTTGCTGTGTTGCCGCTCGATTTGAAGCAGACGCTTCATGTGGCAGAATGCCTCTCACGGGCGCTGGAGGCAATTATTAAGAGTCAGAGCGTTGGCCGGAATCCGGAGAGTATCTCGGACACAGAAGAGCTCTTAGACTGGCGAGAATTTGTGGCGCACTTGCTAGTGCTTCAGAAGCCCGCGGCGAATCTGCAGAAACGCATCGACGCAATGCTCGATGTGTTCCGAAGGGATAACGCTCAAGACGACAAATTTGTCCCTGACGGGTCAGTGTACGACGGGCACGTCAGTCTGGCGCAGCTGTGGGTTGTTTTGCGTACTCCGGGCCTGCGACACCAGAGACCATTATTGGCGAGGGCTTTGGCTAAAAGACTAGGCAAATGCATGGCCATGGGCCTGTCTTCGTGGCACCTACAAGGCGATCGGAGTGACGACGAAGTGGCAGATTTCTTGGACGGAATCGCAGCGGCTCACTTGGACTGGGTCGGCAGAGAAAATAAAATTGATCCCACTTTGTACGGCAAACGGGCTCTTGAAAGATTGTCCAGAGAGCAGAAGTCTGCAAGTAAGATGCGCATCTCACGGAGCAAGCTTGCTGAAATCCTGCAGCCTCAACTAGCTAAGACTCGGTCGTCTGAGAAGCACATGCCCCACGTTAGAGAGCATAAGGAAGCTGATCTGGAAGACGAAAACGATTTGTGGGACCTTCTTGAGACCTTTATGTGGGACAGGTTAAGCGACAACACAAGACTCGGAATTTTAAAGCAGCGGGAACAAGCAAGTATGGACGCATTCCAGCGTGTCAATCAAAAGATTCGGTGGGCCGAGGCAAGGGAATGGTTCCGGTCAAACGTCCAGCCCAACATCTTGTCCATAAGATTCAAGCAATGGCGGGAGTACGCAAGGCTTCGGGCATGTAAAATACGAGGGGAGACTTACTACGAGTACAGGCGAAAGCGACTTGGGTTCTTGCAAATCGGCTTGTTCGCCGAGCGCAGAATCTTTGACCGCTGGAGAAATAAGTCGGCAGATCAGTTCGCGCGCCGATTATCCAAGTTGTGGATGTTCCGGCGCTGGAAAGCGTTCACCAAAGTCGAGCAGAAGAAGTTTCTTATTCAAGTGCAAAAAGCCAAACGACTGTACGAGTGCTTGCAGGCAGAGCGGTGGCTCCGTCTTTGGAGGCGCAACGTGCAGCAGATTCGGGGCGTGAAGAAGATGATTTCCCGTCGAAATAACGCGCTGCTTGTCAGTGTTCTTGTAAACTGGGCCGCTCAAGCCAAAATTCTCTCCCGCGCTCGCCAAGAAGAGGAGGACGCTGCCCTTGAGAGGCAGAGGGAACTTCAACAGCAGATTATGGACACCGAGGAATTGTATTTGCTGATGCAACAGCAAAGGGCAGAAGAGGAAAGGATCGAGCGCGAACGACGAGAGCAGCAACTTGAAGAGGAGAAAGCCCGTGAGAGACGCTGGGAAGAGGAGAAGGAGCGAGCTTACGATGCAACAGTCCGCCGCAAGAGGCAAACGGCTCAAGAAGAAGAGCGTGTGCAAAGAAAGCGCGAAAAGCTGCGCAGAGAGGATGCGGACTTTGAGGAGGGATTCAAAGAGATTGAGGAAAAGGCGATTCGTGAAGCACAAGCAGAGGCAGAGAATTTCCTTAACACGAAAGAAGGAATGGAACTCATTGCGTTTGAAGCTGAGAAAATTCGGAATGATGGCAGTGCGCAGAGCAACGAAGGTAAGGCAGACGATCCAAACGGGGACTGGAAACGGATGTTTGATCCTGTTCTCGATTCGTACTTTTACTTTAATGGCGAAACTGGCGAGAAGGTGCCCTGCTCAGGAGTCAACAAGGAAGAGAGCGAGACCATAGCGAGGGCAAACTACATCGCGCGGATGGTTCAGGGCGCAAAGGAAGACATCAAACAAGTCAAAGAAGTGCAGTTCAATGAAAAGCAGTTGTTGAGGATTGCAAAGATGATGCAAGGCGTCTTCAGATCGCGCAAGGCGCGAAGGCAACTCAAGGAGGTCATGTACTCAATCTATGTCAAGCGCGTTGACGCGTACTCTGGCAAATCGTACTACTACAACACGCAGCAGCGCACATCGGCTTGGACAAAGCCACTATTCCTCGGCGGAGATGATCTGCGAAACCCCGAGTGGGTCATCCGGTGCGACGAAAACGGTTCTTGGTATCACGAAAATCGTACAACTCCGTGGATCTCCTCCAAGGAAAAGCCCGCTGGCTACCTTCCTTGTAGTGTATGCAACCTACAACTCTCATGGTGTCTATGTGCTACTTGCAAGGCTCATTATTGTTTGGATTGCTTTGAAGAACACCATCCTCTCAAGTCGCAGGAACTCAAGTCTCACGTTGTTGAACGCAAGTCTTATAAAGACACCATCAAAACGAAACCAGAGTCATGCGTGATGTGCAAAGAAGCTGTCGCTTCTCGCTTCTGCAGGGGCTGTGGGCTCAAGGATTTCTATTGCGAAAAGTGCTATGGAATGTCGCATAGGCCAGATCCTCGCCGCCCAAGCCGTATCACGGCAAAGATGCGGCACGAGCCACCAATCGAATTCTAGTGACAATAACATAGTGTAATTCACACCGAGCTGTTAGTCTTTCTTGAGTCTGTCGCGAACCCACTTTGGGTATTTTTCGGGCTTCGCCTTGCTCGGCCTGGGTACGCGAGGGTTCCGGATAGCGGCCTGCGGCGGGCAAACAAGTAGCGCTTGTACTGGTCGCTGTTTCATCGCAGCTTGCTTTCCTACCTTCACTTCGCCAATATCGCTCAAACACGACTGCCTCTGAGAAAGCAGATCTAAACAGCGCAGATCCGCTGCAAAGAGATTCGCCCCGCTGGCCCATTCCTCATGCTCGCCATCTCCAATCGACGCCGCTTTCGATGAAGACCAACTTTCCACAGACTCTGCCGAAACCCCTTCTCCATTGACAGTTCCCAGAGAGCCAAGATCAGAATCAGAGCGCGAATGGGGGCGACAATTCTCATCAATGTTGCTCGAAAATCCCCGTCTTTTTTGCATTCTCGATCGTCGTTCAAAATCTCTCCTTCGAGATTGTTGCTGGGCCGCTGCCAAGTCGAGGAGCAGGATACCACTTTCCGCCACTCTCAGAGCGTCCGCCATGACGTTTTCCAACTTCTATTTTCTATTTTCCAATTCAACGAGGCGAAAGGAACTTGAATCCTGCAGCACGCGGATGAATAGCGAATTGTTCATCCAGAGTGTACTCTCACTGGAGCCGTACGTGCGCGTACCACGTTAGTTCACACAGAAGAAGGAGAAGAAAGGACGTTGGCAATTGAAGCCGTTACGGGAAACGGGTGAAACGGATGGAAACGGGGGTGTCTTATACTGACACTATTATATCGCTACTGTGTTCTATTCGATACTTTAGTTAGCTGTGAGCTGCGAGTGGGGCGTGTTTGGCGTGTTCTCATTTGAGGACTAAGTCTTTCTCAGTTGAGTGATTCTCAGGCTTGGACTCCAAAACAAGAGAATGTTTTCACAAGGAGCCGGCTTTTGTGGGATATGTGCAGTAACGCACAAAGTGGGAGAAATGAAGGGCATTCGTCGAATCAATTACTACTTGGTGTTAATTATCAAATCACGGAGATGGAACTAGTTCCCAAAGTCGAGTCCAGCATTCACAATCAAATAACTCGGCGAGGAGTGTGCATTTCTTTTTTGGTCAGAGCAGAAGAGCTACTCTTCAAATTGTACGTCATGGATAGAGGTCCCGCTCTGCAAGGTACCGTTCTTGAACTGTACGGTGAACGTTTCTTCCAAGTCGTCGTAGTATACAATATGAGCAGCATAGAAACAAGTGTCCTTGTGGAACATTGCCCTGCAAGGCTTGCCGATGTATTTGCTGGGATTTGTCTTCTCCATCTGTGCTGCCCGTTCGCGATCCTTGTACGCTGACAGTTTTGCAGCGGTGCGAATGTCTACATCCGCCTTGGATTCAGGCAAGAGCTCTGAAGCCTTCGCCTTGGGTGTAGTGGTGTGGGACTCCTTGGAGGATCTCTTGATAGACCCCTTTAACGATCTTTTCTTCGAGACTCTTTTGGTGCTCGGCAACCTCGACGAGCCAGTCTTCATTTTCTTAACGGGTAGCGGCGCGACAGCATCGTCGTCTTCATCTTCGTAGAGCGTCTCGTCTTCCTCTTCCTCATCATAACGAGAAGACTTTGCATTCTTTTTTTCCTGCTCCCCGCCCAGATACACGGTCTCAAACATCTCGTCGTCTTCCGGAAATCCCATTTCGTCAGCTGCATCAGACTCTTCCAGGAAGTTTCGCAGCTTGGCTTTTATCGCTTCAAGCTCTCTCTCCTTTTGTGAAATCACGCGCTCGCGCTTCTCAACAGCCAGCTCCCTGTCATGCAGGTCTTTCTCGCGGCGGCCTAAGCTTTCCTTTGGCTTGAGCATGGATGTGATGCTCTTCGCTCGTTTGTCTAACCAGGACTTGATCTTGAGCCGCGCAGAAGTCCGGTCCCCAATGTCTCCATCGCTCCCAGTCAGCGTGAGCCGGTGGGCGCTCTTGGCCTTTTTAAGTCCGCTTTTAAACCCTTCTTTGAACTGCTCCATCTTGCCCCAATGTGATGTCTTACGCTCGAGTTTCGCGCTCCCCAACTCGCCCAAACTTACGGGACCTACGGAACCTACGGGACCTGCGAGACCGCTCGGCTCTGTGGCCTCCCACGGAGGAGGAACTACGCCCCCACCCGCAAGAGCACTTGGCCGGCGAAAAGAGCTTGAAGCCAGCTTCGATGGACCGCCAACCGCGACGTTTTTCGTTCACTGCCAGCTCGACTCCAATCGACCCTGATTTCGCGAGACGAACGTATGACGGCAGGTCAAGCACAAGGGCGATGTCGGAAAGCTAGTCACCTTGTGACGTAACAGAGAGCGTGAGGGGCTGAGAGAGCCCAAGCCCTAGTACCCGGACGATTACAGACAGGGGGCGGGGAGGTGGTTGGGGGGGAGGAACCGAAACGGAAGCAGACAATTACTCTTGCTGCTGTGGCATGCTCTGCAGTGTCCTGCCAGTGCCGTCGATTCGCAGTCTTAGCCCTTTCTTCTGGCGACTCTGGTGCCGGCCTCCAGGTCCTCCAAGTCCTCCAGGTACCGGTACAGCAACAGCGAGCCTCACTGTCAGTGCACGTCTGCCACGGGCTCGCAACAGCAAACAGCAGCAGCAGCTAACTGCAAATTGCTATCAGCTGACTAGCGTGGGCACGCACTTCCTTGCCTTGTCTTGGCTGTCTTGGCCTCCTTTCTTACTTCTCTCCTTCCCTCGTGCTTTACTTTCTACTTGCTTGGCTGGCCCTGCATGTCCGTGTTTCGAGTTTCGTGCTTCGTGGCTCTCTTCCCAACTCCGAGAGCGCTTCTTGTACTCACAGTCAGTAAGTTACCACCACTTTGCTCGCCACCCAAGACACGCGAGAGAGAGAGAGAGAGAGAGATAAGAGAGAGAAAGGGAGAGAGAGACGCAAGAGAGAACGTGCCGCGATCCCTTGTAGCCTAGCACAGAGAGAGAGGGAGGGAATGGGAGGGAGATAGAACTTAGAGGGAGAGAGAGAGAGGAAGGGGTGGTGTGGTGTGCTCTGCACGTGTGCCCACCAAAGCAATACATTAACCCGTAAGCTTATCATACGTCCCCTGCTGGTACGCCAACAACGCCTGGCCCTACACGTGCCAACTACAACGTCGCCCTTGGTCAGATCATGTCAGATCTCTCTCTACCCAAGTGGTAAGCTTACTCATTGTTTTGCCCTTCCTTCCCCTGACTTATCAACCCCTCTACGACTCTCTCTTGTTTCTTGTCTCTTGTCTCCTGTCTCCCTCCTTCGCAGCCTGCGAGTTGCCATTGCCGTCGATGCATTAGTCAACGCAATGTGATGATGGTTGATTAATCAAGATGTTAATTGATGAGAAGGCTCCGCGACTTCCGCGACGATGAGCTCCAATTGCTCATCTGCGGATATCCGCGGCATCTGACTGGCATTCGCGACCACTGCGGCTCAAGTTCCTTTCCATCCTGCCCTTGTTCACGGACCCGAGTACTGAGTACTTAGTACTGGCACTTGCAACTCGAAAGCGAGAAAAGCGACATAATTTATCTTATCACAGGTTCCTCAGGTGCGAGCAGCGGACAGCGATGCCGTGAGCCCGCACTCCACCGCACCTCAGAAGCTCTATAAGTTAGATCTGAATTTGAACAAAGCGCAAGTATCAGCAAGTATCTGCAAGTATCTGCAAGTAGCAGCAAAATCAGCAAGGTGCGAAACGGCGACGAGGGTTGGGACCGCGGGGAGGCGCTCGTTCGTTCAACTAAGCTTATAGCAACTACGTTCATCAACTTGCACGTGTTCAAGAGCTCCGCATTTGTTTTCCCATGAATGAAATGATTGAAAATGAAATGAATGAATTATGAAAATGAAAAATGAATGAAATGAAAAGAAATGAATGGAAAGAATGAATGAAAAGAAATGAATGAAATGAAATGAAATGGGTTCATCTATCTTTTTCAGAGCCAAATTGGATCGAAAAAGAGGTTGGTTGGTTGGTTGGTGTTGCCTCGCGCCAACTTTCTCCTCCTCGTTCGCGTTCTCGTTCTCGAGTACGAGTATCAATCAGCACCTGAGTGTACTAGTACACCTACAGTACTGATTAACGCCACACTACTATACCTTCCTGACTTTGTTACCCTTTTCCTTTTCTTTTGGTGTTTCTATTTTTTGATTGACAGGATTGACAGTGAATTTTGGTTTTGGTTTTTTCTGGCGCGTGGCAAAGTGTCAGGACTGTCAGGACTACCGGTGCACACCTCATCGCAAAGCATCAAAGTACTACCGTCATGTATAAGTGTCAAATAGGAGGGTAGGGGCGTAAGCGCGGCTATAGACACCCGTATATGCGGGTGTTAATGGGTGGAGTAGTGATTTGATGGAGAGCGGGAGGGTTATGGGTTTGGAGTAGGGTTGGTGGTGATTACTTACAGTTAGTGAAGAACTTTATGATTTGTCATGTAACTCTTCAGCTTTGGATTGAGAGGTGTCAAAAAGGCTTGCTAAAAGTAATGGATAGAAATTTTAAGATAAATTGAAACCATCTATCTCTCCATCGCTCTTTCTTACTTATCACACTATTAAAACAGAGGGAAGGTCACTCGGCTCGTGCACCCATGATCACCCATGGCCAGCTGCGGGAATGGGTAAGGAACAAAGAACTGAACGCTTGTTTGGAGATGTGGAAGGGTGGAAATAAGTAAAATCGTCGCCAAAATTTGGCTCGTGGCAACTCGAGAGAAAAGAACAAGTCAAGTTTGTTTACTCAGTACATTGTGAGTTTGATCGTGTGGTCCGGTCCGTTCCGGTCCACACTTTCTTCATGAATGACTTTGAATTTCCTTAGGTTTAGGGGCCGCAATGCCTCTGATAATCAATGAATCAGTCAATTAGTCGATGACACATGTATCCTCCCAAGTTTTGCGCCGTCAATGGATGTTTATTTAGCCTGGCCAGGCAGCCATGTCGAGATTGTAAGGCGGGTGGAACCAACCTGCAAACATCCAAACATGGCTTGCGTAAACCTTGCCTGCTCTCAGGACAGAGTGTGTGTCCGTCTGGACATGTCTGGGCCTCAGCACCGCACATCGATTACATCGATTACACCTTTGTGTCGTGGTTCACCGCACCCTTGGCGGAAAACGATTGCGTACGCCCTCGTTTTCACCTTTTCGTTCCTAATTGAACGTGAGAGCCAGAGCCTGTCTTGTTTTGACTGCCATGTTCCGTACTCTTCGTACTCGTACTGAGTACCTCCTCCGCCGGAAGCTGTTGTTGTTCAAGCTGAAAACCGAGATGGAATTCAGACTAGAGCATTGAAGGACGGAGAAGCTTTAAATAGCTGAGTTGATGGGGCACCATCTCGCATCCCGTGCTGTATCCATCCATCCATCCATCCATCCCTGTGGAAGCAAGATTGAGCCCGGTTCCGTAGCGTCTCCGCTTCACTTGGCAACCGAGGCCTAATCCGTGCAACTTTGCAACGCCCATTGCAAAGAAACGCAGAAAGGAACGAGCGTTACAGCTCAAACAAACGTTGAACCTTGAAAAGTGAACTTGATGCCCACCGAACAACCACCCCTCGCTTTCAAACAAAGTGTCATGAAAACCTAGTTTAGAAAACTTCGAAGTGTCTTCCTACTCCTCCCTTCTTTTCATACCCCACACACCCGTCGACCAACGCCGGTGGGGAAGGTGAAGGTGAAAGGGAGAAAGATAGATTGAAAGACAAGAAAGAAAGAAACCATTGAAAAAGCGTCACATGCCAGTTTTCGAAGGCCAGCAAAGAGACGAATACTGACAGCGTAAGCAAAAGCGGAACAAAGACAATACAAGCAAGCACGCACGCACGGAATCAATCAATCAATCAATCAATCATTTGATCTCGATTCAAGAAGGAAAGAAGGAAGGAAGGAAGGAAGGAAGGAAGGGTAGAAGGAGACGGGACCGGAGAAGAAGGAGGCAAGAAACAGAGAGACAGACAAAGAAAGAAACAAAGAAAGAAACAAGGGCCCGCTCTCTCTTTCGTCTCTCTTTGTCACTCTTCCCATCATCCTCTTTTCGTTGCCGATTCAACTACAACGATCCATTTCCCATCCTGCGCCACGCCGCAGCCGCAGCTGCAGTTAGAGCCACAGCCACGTAGGCGCACACCATTGCCATTCCCGTTCGCTTTTTCTTCCATTCTTCCATTCTTCCTTGTCTCGTCCTGTCTTCGACAGCGCTCGGCAGCGCTTGGGCAGAGAGCGAAGAGCGAAGAGCGAAGAGAGAAGAGATCGAGCCCTGTCTCTGTCTCTGTCTGTGTCTGTGGCCTCGCAGTCCTGTCGCCAAGGTCGCCAAGGTCAAGGCGGGTTTGCGTTTGCGTTTGCGTTTGCATTGAAACTTGCACTTGCACTTGCCTTCGTAGTTGCATTTGCACTTGCATTTGCACTTGCGTCTCTGCTTTCGCGTTCACATTCGCAGACGCAGACGCAGACGCAGACGCAGACGCAGACGCAGACGCAGACGCAGACACGCGCCAGGGAGAGAGGGACGGGGACGAAGGACGCGGAGAGGAAGAAAGGAAGGAAGGAAGGAAGGAAATGTGTGTTGGGCACGCCGTTCACCAGCCATAGCGACAGCACCTCATCCTCCTCGACTGGCTCGGCTGGTCCAGCTGGTCCAGCTTGTCCAGCTCGTCCAGCTCGCCCATTTCTTTCGGTCTCTTCGCATCCCATATCGTTCCATTTCATCCGCGAGGGACCTTGGCAGAGAGCGGGAGATTGAAGGTAAAGTGGTGACGGAAGGCAGAAGAGGAAGGGAAAGATCGGCAGAGGAGGAAGGGAGAGATCGGCGGGGATGCGGGCGTGGCCGCTATGGCGCAGAGAAAAGAGAGCAGCTTCTTCACGAGCAGCAGCGAGAGCACGGTGTCTCTGAGCGCTGGTGAGAAAGAGGAAAGGTTGCAGGCCAAGGCGTTGGTATACAGGCTGCTGGAAGGCGATGTCAAGGTGATGGTCCCCAAACCAGAGGACTTTGTCAAGGCCTGCGCGCAGGTGTCCCAGGAGCTCACGGACGAGGAGCTCGTGTCGGTGCACGCCAGGATGCAAAAGACGTACCCACAGTCATCCATCGTGGGCCACGCGATCAAGCGGCCGTACGGGTACCCCGGCGACTTTGAGCTGGTGGACTGGATTTACACGGGCTACAGGTGCCAGCAGGAGTGGTTCAGCAAGCTGGACGGCATCCTGCAAGGCACGAGGACGGCGGACTCGCTCCGAGTCCGCAAAGGGTACTTTGTGGGGCTGGTGATGGACCTCGCCGAGAACAATGGAGGCACGTTGGACATTCTGGTGCTCTCCTCCGGGTCCGGGCGAGAGATATTGGAGGCGTCCATTGCTGCGGCGAAACGCAAGTTTAGGCTGCGCTTCGTTTGCATCGACGATGACCCGAACGCGATCTCTTACGCATCTGCCATGACCCGCGTCCTGCGCGAAAAGATAAAATTCTTCGAGACTGACCTGCAGCACGTCGACTCGGTGCTTCAGGGGAAGCGCTTCGACCTCGTCTGGTGCTCCACAAAATTCGACTTTTTGGACGACACGCAATTTCTGCTGACTATGAAAAAGCTCCTCAAGACCGCAAAGAAGGTGTCTGGTCAAGTGGTCATCGGCAGCCAGGCGCCTGTCGAGGAGGAGGGAGTCATGCGCTTGTTCTTGCGGTGGAACATGTATTGCAGAACCGCCAAACAACTCGTCGGGATATTCGAGTCCCTCAAGGAAGGGGACTGCCGCGCCGAAGTCCGCAGCGAGGTTACCGGCCTAAACCAGTTTATGCACGTTCGTCGCTCGGGCTTTGCCTCTGTCAAACAGGAGAGCACTATTAGGAGGTTGTCCAGAAGATCGGCCAATCTAAACCCGCTCTCTGTGACGCGCTATCTTCGAACAAAAACCCGCCCGGAGCTTCCGGAACGGAAGAACTCTACAGTTTCCGTCGATGCAACAGGTCCCCCGAAAAAATCCTCTCAACCCCTTTCCACAGCTCCGAGAAGTAGTAGTCAATCAGACCGGCCACCGGCCGCACGTAAAAAGGGCTCCAAATCGCCCTCGCAACTAAACAGTTCGCCCCCCGCAAAGGACTCCAGGCGGAAAAGCCCAGAGACTGCCCAGCTTGAGGGTAAGACAGACAGTGTGGAAGAGCCTTCACGAAAGCTCAACCAGTTCACTCTCAGCCGATTCGATCGCAGGACGGACAAATACCAGCGAGTAAGGAAGGGCCGCAAGAAACCGAAAGATCCTTCCCCAGAACCGCTGGGTACAAAAGAGAGAATCAAAAGTTGAGCTTTGAAACATCAGCGAACAAGAAAGTGGCCCAACACAAGAAACGTAAAAAACACCATATCTAACCAGGCTAGCCAGGGACGCGGTCTCGAAGGAGAAGAGTTAGACATTTCATCGCG
The DNA here is from genome assembly GCA_012862575.1 of Parietichytrium sp. I65-24A. Taxonomy (NCBI): domain Eukaryota; class Bigyra; order Thraustochytrida; family Thraustochytriidae; genus Parietichytrium; species Parietichytrium sp. I65-24A. Next base: position 102,180 of record BLSF01000084.1, read on the forward strand.
TACAGTGCTCAGTACTCAGTGGGTGAGTGAGCAGAGTGTTGCTGCGTCAATGTTTCTGAAAGCGACTGGAAACAGAGTGCCTCTCTTTCAACATACTTTATATCATGATTGGGAGGAGAGAAAAAGTTCGCAAATTACATGTTGCGAATGGCGAATGGCTTTTCGTTTTTGTCTGTTTGTTGTTCAGCAAAGCCAACATAGGAGAGCAGGTCTCTCTCATATTACACAAGAAGAGAAAGTTAGTAGTCTCATAATACTTTAAAATGTACAAACGACCCATCCACCAGTGAAATAAGAAAAGAGTACTGATCGGATGATCGAGAGATTGCGGTGATGTCCGCCCCGAGCTGAGGCGTCTGGCACAGAGGCGTGAGATCAACGGAGTTAAAAGCGTGGACTACGCGGTGCTTTGATGCGCACACGAGAATTTCGCAATCATGGCTGTACGCAAAAACATACATAGGACTCGTACATCTCCGAGACTCAATAAGGCGCCCATTAATGGAGTAGCTGGAGAGAGTCTGCTCGGACTCGTGCCACACCTGCAAAGCTGCCATTTTGCATGTGGCGATGCCCACCCACATCCACCCGCTCGAAAGGTTCGAAGAAAAGGAACCGTGAAAGCTTGTCTGAGGTCTTGAACCCATCGAAATTGAGCGCAAATAGGTTCCAGTATCAAGCGTGTGAACGATGCAAGTTCCATCAAGGCTTGCGGAAAAAACCAGGTCAAGCGAGGAGCACACTGCAACGGCAGTGACTACATCGTCATGCCCAAGCAGCACAAGCTCTGGCACAAGTTGGTGAGAAAATGTCTTTGAGCTCACCCCTGGTGCGCCTCCTGACTTTTGGGCCTTGTCACCAGCGTGCGCAAAGCCGGCGTCCGTGGAGTTCCTTGTCGTGTGCAAGATCCCGCCAGTCTTGCCGTGCGGTTTCCCGGGCTTGTACACCGGATGCACTCGCCAAACACACACGCAGCAGTCCACTGACCCTGTTAGCACCCGCAACCCATCCTCTGTAACGGCCACGCAGGTGGTGGTGTCACTATGCTCCTTGTACACTCCATCTTCAAAATATCTCTTGGCTCCAAGCCAAGAATTTGATCGCCGTTTCACTTTGAAGGACGCGTCCTTGAACGAAGAGGCTGATGAGCTCGTAGAGCCGGAGGTAGGCGATCCAAGGGGGGAGCTTTCCAAACCGCTTTTTGGTGACGCCAGGGGAGAGCTTGCGACGGCCGCTACAGACAAATCCAGATCGGAGGAGAGCGCTTTCGTGTCAATGTCAAGGTGAATACTTCGGAAGGAGGCATCCCAAAAACCTGTGCAGTACAGCGAAACAAGGTTGCGAGGGTCCGCAGGGCTCTCCAACGCTTGTTCCGGGTGTAATAGCGAACTGCAATCGAGCAAAGCGGGGCTATTCTGTGGAAACTGCAAGTCTTTTCCTTGGTCTATGCGGTACGCAAACATATGCGGACCGATTCCCGAAGAGAACAGAAACGGTGCGCCAAGCTCGCCGAGCTTATCTACCTGTCCGAATAGCCTGCCTTGCCCTGCGGCCCACTGAACGTGCACCATCCGGATCTGCCGGTCGACGTCAATGGCCAGAAATTTTGCACTGAGCCCAGCCTGTTCCACTCCTGCGGAGGCTGTGCCCGGTGCAACCTTGAGCGAGAGCTCCGGGGACATCCACAGCATTCCACCAGAGCGGCTCTGGTGAGTGTCAAGCGTGACATACTGCACAGAAGCCTCGGGAGTTCGAAGAAAGCGTGGGATGCTTGACTTGACCACGTCCAACGGAGAAAACACGCTCTTCCAACGGCGCCGGGCCTGTTCAGAGCGCTGAGGGTGGGGTTTCGAAAACATCATTGGAGGGCACTGGCCGTACTCTTCGATCATACGAACCACTGTGTTGTGCAAGTCGGGCCGCACTTCTTTCAGGTACTCCATATTCACAGCCCCTTCGTACATGAGGTGAAAGTACACATTCATGGCCTCCTCTGCTTCCTGCCCCCTTTGCTTGTATCCAAATGTGAGATCGATCCAATGGTGCAGGTTCTCGCTCACAAAATCTGACTCCAAGGCACAGCGGTGAAAGTAGACGAATCGCTCGGGGCTTCCTCCGGCCCAAGGAGGCAATATAACATCGCCAACGCTTGTGCCATCCTGTTTGACTCCCAGATCAAATCCCGCGCTATTTCGCAAAAACTCAGAGTTGCAATAAAACTCTGGCACCAATTCCCGAGGGCTGATGTCCATGGCGAACTTGAGCGCGCCCTCTACAGAGTGAAATTGCCGATCTGCGAGGTCAAACTTCTTGCCATGCAAGTCGATGTGAAGCGATGTGAAAGGCTCAAGGCGGAGCAAATACCACAGCACGATAGCCTTCGAGGAATAGAAACTCCCGAAATGCCACGGCGGCCCCATCAGCACATGCTCGTCACCGTGTGCCTCTTCCAGTTCTCGGCTCTTACTGTGCGCGGTAGGAAACGGCCAGCGAAACAAGCTCTTCCCAAGACCCCCACTACTGGCGGTGCCACCCAAGGCGCTGGTATGAGTTTTCTGAGTCTCCGAGTATCGTTCCAGAAGCTCATTCTGTTTGGCGAGGGACTGTGCCCCGATAGGAAATCTCAAATCGCGATAAACAGCGGCATCGTCCAATCGAAGAACTTCGGAAGTAAAGTCTTTAATAGTCCACGGCATCACTGGGTACTGTGCCATGTCATTGTAGCTCCTACCCGCGAAGTCGTTCAGTATCATCAGATATTCAAAGTTGGAAATATCGCCTTGCACCCAGGCTTCCAGAGCACCACTCTTTCGAGCCCTCTCTTCGGGAGTCCATAGAGCGTCCTCCTGTTTGATCGCTTTTCCGATCAATTTGAGCACCAAGTCGCATTTTGCGGCACTTTCAAAGTTAAAAAAGTATGATTTACGCTCAGAAGAGCCTGTAAACAACTCAATTGCCTGCCACTTCATCTTGTACCGGCGGCGTTGTACTCGCCGAATAATCGAAAACACCCAACGCTTGCCTATGCCGAATGTTCCGTCCCCGCGAGCCTCACTTTGTAGCCGAAGGAACTTGACATGCGTTTTTGTGATTTCTAGTTTCCCTTCAACGGTTTCAACCGGCAGAACGAGAGTCGCTGTTTCAGAAAATAGACTGTCAGGCGATTTTGTCAATTCCAACTGCTTCTGTTGCTGCGCCAGAGCATCTACTTGTTGCCTTACGAGAATAGATTGATGACTTGGTGACCGCCGTTGCCGCCCAGTGGTCGAATCGGGGAATGCTGCAGTTTCGCTGATAGCAATCCCCGAATCGTTGGATATAGTCTTGAGCGCTGGAGAGAGGTGATTGAACGGAGAGGCTTCGGACCCTTCTGCACGATCAAGCTCCTCTGCGGGTTTGTTAAAAAAATTCGCCCCGAAAGCTCTCGCCATAGAGAGCTCGCGATAAAGATTGAGCTTTGTTCCACCTAGTCGAAGCGGGTCCATCAGCGGATCGGCTCCATTCTTTGACAGAGCCTGCTCAGCTGGAGCAGAGTTCTCCCGCATTCTAGCGGAGGCTGCCCTATGGTCCGTGCCGTTGGGGTTTGGTCGCGTCCTTGCCCGACCGCGCGTTCTTGCGCTCTCGCTCATGTCGAGTCTCCAAAATTGGTTTTCCAGGTCTTTTCCCTCCCCCCACGTCCCTCTTTCATGCGTGACTTGCTTCAAAACTGCATTCCACTTCATCTCGGCAATTCTTCCTGCAAGAATTCGGAACCTTGCGATTTCGAGTCTCTCTCTTGCCTCGTTGGCAGACCATGCCGCGAAAACGTCCGTCAAACGACCAATCCAAAAGTTGGACACCTCCTCCTCCGGATCCTGGCCCTGGTCGAAGGGATTGTCTTGCGTAAAGTAAGATCCCATTGACGACGCAGATAGCGACGACTGGGCGGAGACGTTTCGCCCCATCCCAAGAAAACCGTTGAGCGGAGTCTTGGTTCTTGTTTCCGTAGGCGGGGAGCTGAACCAAGGCGACGTTGGCGACGATAACGATCCGATTGATCCTGGAGTGTCAGAAGCATTTGCGCTTGTAGAGCTCGTATTGACAAGGCGGTTGTACATCGACGTGATTCTGTCTCGATGCGCACTTAATAGCGAACTCGAGGAAACGAATTCCAAGCATTCTTCCAAGCGAATCTTGCACGCTGGGTACGATTTCGACATGTCCAGCTTGTAAATAAGATGCGAAGCTTGTGCCTCTAAAATCACAGAAGCCGCGTTCCATGGCATAAAGTCGGCCCCAGATATAGATTTTTTGTCCATGACGGAAAAACAATCGACCAGCCATTGTAACAGGATGCTGCAAAGCGTCTTTGTCAGCGCCTGCCTTAGACGGCATGTTCGGCACTTGCAAGAGTGTAGGGAGGCATGATCGCCGGGAATCTTCAATGCGTGAAACGGGCAGGCCTGCAGATTGTGAAGGAGACCTAAGAATGCCACGTAGCTCTTGAACCACGGCTCGCTGGCGAGCGGTTGTGCAGTTGCGCTCTCGCATCCCAAGCAAGTATCTGAGCAAGAGGCACAAGACTTGTTGGTGGAGGGTTTTCCAGGCTTCCAATGGTCGGAACCTCCGGTAGGGGCGTAGAGCTCGTCTAACAGCTTCCCATAGTCCAGGACTTGGACCTCGCCCTCTAAATATCGCTCCACGTCGGTTTCTGCGCCCCTCTTCCGCTCCAATTCACTTTCTCCCTCCCCAAGAGTTTTAGTGGATAATTGTTCGCCAATGCACAACGTTCCATGTTTGCGCAATAGCTGCGCAACAAGAACGGCCATTTCGTGGCCAACTGTCAGCAAGTGGGTCTCCCTGAGATTTTCCAGGGCCAAAGCAGCGGCACGCACGGTTCTTGTTAGGAGGACAGGACCTAGCCAGACTGGAAATTTATCTTGAAGTTGCAGCCAATCTAGAGTTCGGTCGATTGATGTGTACACACGGTATGAGTTCCTTCGATCCGGTCGTTTGGCTGTGTCGAGTGCGTATCGGAAGAGATCAAACCCAAACAAGGCATCCGCAAGTTCAAAATAAATATCCATGCACTCGCACGAACAACCTTTGCAACAAGACGAGAAGAGGGCGTCCTGCCAGCCGGCGACCTTCAACACTGCCTGACAATTCGATCGAGGGTGGGAAAGAAGAGTTTTGTGCAGAGACTGCAAAATATCGCGCTTTATTTTGGAGCAACCTGAAGCCCTCACGGGGCCGTACAGAAGCGCAAGAATGGCATCTGGGTTGAAGAGCAGCGTGATACCCGTATGGGGTTTTGTCACGGCGGCAGACCTCAAACACAGCCTGAGCAGATCTTCAACATGCGACGGCGACCACTCAATCTCTTTCATGGAGTAGAAAAGCGAAACACCGACAAAATGCCAAAAGTTCCGGCTATTGGAGGGAATGAGTCTTGCCTTCGAGGCCACTTCGAGGGTCTGAATACACTGCAGCACAGTTCCCACGTTTTTGGAAGCCAAGAATGCAATCAGGGTGTCAGTAAGTTTAACTTGCCTTGAAGCCGCCGTAGATACAGACTTCGTTTCGTCTGCGAAGTTGGTGATGTTGTCGAGAGCAATACTGCTCTGAAACACGGAGCTGGCTGCCTCCAAAAGAGCGGGGGGCTCAGCCTCCTGCGAAGCAATCTCAAATGCATCTGCCGTAACGAAGTTGAAGCACCGCGCAAACCCGGCGGGATCGGCCTGGGCGACCTCAGATGCGATGGCGAGAACGGCCTCCGCCAAGTTTTCGTCGTCGATGTCACAATTGAACACGAGCGCGCGCAGCGATGATAGCTCATCTTCGTCAAGTTTCTGTTGCTTTGCCAGCGCTAGCATCCCTCGCAACATCACCAAGAGTTGGCGCTGCGCTTCGACAGAAATCGTTGACCCAAAGTGACGATCAGAGCAATCCGCTCTTGCCCACGCTTTTCGTACAGCGCCTCTTGGAGAGAGTCCCGCACTTTTATACCCAGACGGACTGAACTTGGGGGTGTCAATTAGCATGCCAAAGTCACTTGCGTCGTCCTGCAGCACAGATTCGCCATCCGCAAATGAGCACTCCCCGTCGTGGTCATCTGCCTGTTGAGCGCAGGAGGACGAGAACTCGACAAAAGCGTCCATGTCAGGCTCTTCCAGCATCCCTTCGCGGGGCCGTTCACGGGCGTCATAGGGTTCCTCGCCGACCTGATCACTAAGATATGGAGAAGCGATGGCATCCATTTCCTCGTCGCGGGAAAACAGCTCATTCACAAGGATTGGAACTCCAACGACTCGTCTTGCACGCACCGCTTGGATGCATAGTAAGAACGCGAGGGCGACTGCTTCTTTCTCTAGGGCGTCGTGGTCTGTTTTAGAGACTGAATGTGCCCAAACCCTCAAGTTAAGGAGGATTTCACGAATCGCCTGCTGAAAGAGTAAACCGTCAGGCTCTAGTTTTTGAACCAGGTAAAACGCACCCAAGAGGGTGTTTTGGTTTATGCATTGTGCCGACAAACGCGTCAGCAGATATGCAATAATAGATATTCCGTCCCGGATGATACGACGAGAACGATGGAGTGCCTGCCCGGTGCTCAGAAGTTTTCCAAGCAAATACAAAGCACACCCTGCAAGATCCCCGCCACATTCCAGCGCCAAGAGAGGTATGACGGCATTCATCCCGCCAACAGCAAGAATTGACTTTCGCGCGCCTCTCCGCCAACAGCCGCGAGTGCCTTGGCCGGTGTACGAGAGCGCGATAAAGCGGTTCGCCTTAAATGTCTTTTTTGGGGCTGGACTTATGTCCAAGAATATGCCAGCTGTGCCGTTCACTGCATTCTCGTCAAGCCGCAGAGCGAGGTTGGAATCGACCGACTTGCGTTCGTATCCGTGGTAGACTTCTTTAATGTGTTTTGGCTCAAGGGCGTCATGCCAAAACTTAATTTGACGCATGCATGCGCGCAGCTGCCGGGACCCGTGCGCATCAGTTCCGATCGTCCAGGAGCCAATAATTGAGTGTCTTTTGCGCTGAAAGGCAAAATCAAGAGAGAACTTCTCGAGACATTGACCATTTACGTATACTGCAGCAGAGTCCGAGCCACCCGCGTGCAGGAATGCTGAGCTTCTTTGCCTGCGAAGGACGATGGCCAAATGAACCCACGTTCCGAGTGGTGCTTTCGCAGCAGTCTGGCGAGTTGTAATTCGCTTGTCAATACGGCTACAAATGGACAACGAACCAGAGGGATGCACAAACACTGAAATGCCATAAGTTTTGGGCTCGTTCAAGATTTCGAACAGGGTTTGCAATTGGTCGGATCTCCCCGCCTCTTTCCCGGCAGACCGCTTGGCAGGAAACAATTTTACCCATGCAGCAAAGCTCAGTGCGTCCTGAGACGGCCATGCCACATTTTGTCCCGCAAAGGGGGTGCATTTCTCAATCTGGAGTGAGCTTGCTTCAGTTGCGCACGATTCGATGCATACATTGAGACCCGCCTCCTTGCCGTCGAAATATATGTAGCACTTTTCTTCATCCATGACTGAGTTGACGCATTTCACGAGCATCGCGCAAAGATTCGGCCGCTGCCTAGAAGACAGGTACCACACTTTTCTGAAAATGGCTTTGAGCTGGCGAACGGAGGTCTGGCACTGGCCAAGAGCAACAATAATCTGGCAACACAATTTCCTCCCCGTGGAATCGAATGTTTCCAAATTCTCCAGGACCTGTAAGAACAACGACTGCTGTGTTTGACAAAAAGCAGTAGCGTTTATACGGGACTCCTCCTGTGAAATCAAGTTGTACTCTGAAAGTGGATCCTCCTTGTCAGGAGCCGAGGCGCCATTCGACGGAAACAGATCGGTGGACTCGGTCAGTTCAAGGTCCTGAAAGCAGAAGTGGCTGTGGAGATCCGAGAGGCTCCTTTGCAAGGATAAATCGGATGCATCGGGTGTGCTGTTTACAACGTTTGTGATAGCAACCTGATCCGGAAAGCTCGGTTTGATCAACCATGTAATTACCGCAAGAGCAGCGTTAATTACCGCCTTGTGCCGTAGTCTTGATGCTGAACTCTGCACAATTCTACTGAAAAAGACCAAAACAGCGTCTAAAGCATCCGGGTTGGGCACCACTCTAGACTGAAACGCCAATGGTTCTGTTGCGCAAATGTCTGTTGCCAAAAAGCGCGACACGCCACCTGCAGATTCGGAGAATTGAAACGTCTTTTTGCCATCAAAGAGCATGCCGAAGAGAACATTAAAGCAAGCTGGGACCTGGTCGTCTCTCACCGCGCACGCTGCCAAAAGAGACCCAAATTCACAATACTGCTGCTCACGCCGTGCGAACAATTTTATTTTCTCGCTTTTGGAGAAAATATGCACCATGGCGGAGAGAACCGCGAGAGCAGTCTCGCACCGTTGAAAGCGCTGGGTGTAAGCATCCACAAAGTGTAGCATCTCAGCACACAATTCCACCTCTGTCCAAAGGTATTCTAAAGTCGGCTGGTGTTCAATGGCCGCGATTACCCTAATGAAAACCGAGCAGCTAGGGCTCATTTCGTCTACCGAATGAAAATTGTTCGAATCTGAGATTTCAACGTTGACCTCTCCAATCTGGGCATCGCCGCACTCGCTTTCGCCGCGAAGCCTATCGACCGAGGCTTCGCTTTGCGTTCCATACAGATTGCCAAGAGTGCTTCGCACATGGCTAAAGTAGAAGTTCACAAAGTCTCTCCGGCTGCCAACACGAAACAACAGACGAGACAGAATCGAAACACAGGCTTCCTTGGTCCGAGGGGAGTTCAGGTAAGCGACTTTACAAATCGCAGCAACAAAGCCCTCGTAGTGTTGCTGATCAAAGCTAACTTTGGAGACGTTCTTCAGACATCCATCAAGCGCGATCAGCGTGCAGCACAATTTGCTCCACTGGTCTTCACCGCACTTTGCGAGGATCGCACCAAGCGATCCCCACTGGGCAGAGAGTACGGTAAGAGGCGGGGATTCCATTAAAGCTTTGCAAGTGAGCGCAACAAGGTGAGCTGGGTAGCGCTCTTGGTTTTGTATTATGTGGAGAAAGAAGAGCAAGCGGGTCTCACCTTTCAAAAGGCTTATCATTTGCTGTTGTGGCCTCACGGGGCGAATGGTCAGAAGAAAGTCCACATTGATAGCGAAGACGTGGTCTAAATTTTGCTCTAGTCCGACGAGGAGAGCCACTGTGGCATGCTTGGCAGCCAGCGATCCAGCTCCTAACGAGGCGACGATTGCCTTTGCTGCGGAGCATTGAACCTCCGAAGAGCAGCCTTTAAGAAAGAGTTCCAATACATCAAACATGTATTGTGATTCACCCAATGGCCCTCGATGTTTTGCGCCGCCTCTCTGGTCCAGTGCGATTACCGAGTTGGCTCCTACACATACAGCCGGCAGATCGATGGCGACTATTGTTGTTTCATCGGAGCCATTATCATCGCTGGCGCTCTCTCCTGCTTGCTCCGAACGAATCCGGGTGCCCTTCCTGGGTGACCCATCACTGCTGCTTTCCACTACTGCCGAAGTAGTTCCCTCTCTTGCTTCTGATCCTAGAAGACGGACGAGGGAATTGATTAGGTCCTTGGCCACCGATTCGTTGTACGCGATTGAGACCCCGGTCGGGCCACACAGAGAAAAAAGTGCAACGGAATGGTAAAAGATTTCAACAGTTGGAGCGTGCTGCGCGATCCTGAGCAATATGGCAATACCGTTGCTTTCTAGAGCAAACTGGCGCAAAAGCTGTGCGCTGTCGTGAAATTCGTGCAAATGATGCAAGGTTCTGCCCAAAATATCTAATAGTGCATCAAACGCCTTCAGCATGTCTTGTCCATTACTGTAATTTTCCGCGTTGTCTCCGTGTTCGGCGAATATGCCCAGATAGCGAGCGACTGAGCCTATACACAAAAGGAGTGTCGGAAGAAACCGATTTGTCAAAATTTGGTAGTGGCCCATGGTTTTAGAGAACTTTGCGTGCGGAGTGTCAGAGATCCGAACAGCTTGGAGCCATTCACTCGGAAAACATGTCGAGGCACACGCATTTGAGGCAGCTATGAGTACATCTGCTATTTCCTTTTCAGAAACCACGACTGTCCCACCATCCGCTGAGGAACAGTCTCCTTCAGAACCTTCCTCCTGCTCCGCCTGAATGGTACTTGTGTTATCTCGAAGGGTCGTTTCCTCACGGGAAACCTTTGCCGAGGCCCAGCGTAGCTCTGTTTCCACTGCTGCAAGGACAGCTGCGTACATTTGCTGAGGACAACCCAAAGTTAACCCAGCTTCACCAAGCGTGAAAAGCACAACCGCAGCCTCCCTAGCACTCTCTGCCTCTATGGTCATTTCTGCCAGCCGACCTAGCACCATTCCGACGCCAACGCTGCCAACATTCGCCAACTCTAGCGAGCTTGATGTGGACGTGGCGTTCTCCGGATATGATGAGGAATGGCTTGTGGCGCTGTGGGATGAAGGTGACGATCTCGATGTCGTGAATGCTGGGAAACCTAGCGCAACTCTACCTACAAGCTGTGTACATGCCGCATCTGCCATTGCCCTTGCTTTCAATTCAGCCACCGAAAGCGATGCCGAGGAACTAGGAGGAGCGGTAGAACTTCCTCTGCGCGTCGCATCAGCAGAGTCTGGCGCGCTTCGGGAATTGCCCATCTTGCAGAGTTTCAAAGAGAACAAAGCATCCCACGATCACCGGCCTCCAGGCGCGTCACCCTCAAAACGTCAAGTCTGGGGCCGGCTGTTACAGCGCAACGCCGCTGCTGCGCGAATCTCGTTCGTGACTGGGACTTTTTGCCCGCGACAAGGAACCGAAGCTCACGACTTTCCAAACTACAACCACAACCACAACCACAACCACACCAGCGAATTCGTTTCGGCGCAAAAGCAATGGCAGTCAAAGACGCAATTTCAAAGACCGTCAAGACCTGCGCCGCTCCAGAATTTGATCCAGTATGCAACAGAATCCCTTTCCCCGCAACCACACCAGCGAATTCGTTTCGGCGCAAAAGCAATGGCAGTCAAAGACGCAATTTCAAAGACCGTCAAGACCTGCGCCGCTCCAGAATTTGATCCAGTATGCAACAGAATCTTTTTCCCGCAAATCTTCTCTCGACTCTTCAAGTGCCTGGTCAAGTTATGGTTTTGACGTTCACAGATGTTCACAGCCGATCGACCCTCTCTTTCGCGAATGCTGCGTGATTCTTCGCGTTCAACTTCGTAGTAATGTAAGACCTGCACTTTGCCACGCCGCGCACACGAAATTCACATCGAAATTCTCCCCTGCCTTCCGCGCCAAGTGAACGTGTCCCGTATTTCCCCAAATCAACCGACCCCGGCGGAAATTCTCCCGAGAAATTTTGGTCTGCTCCTCGCCGCTAGCGGCCGGGCTGGACGAAAAGGTAACAGTGACTTGAATTAACAGCGCGGCGCCGGTGAAATACTTTTGTTGCGCGAGGACACTTCGGGGAATTAGATTTGGCCGCGCGTCCTCTCCCGGTTTGCTGTTTTGGATTCAGAAGTGCGGCGGAACGGACGACTCTTGATCGAATACGGAGTTTCCTTGGACTTCAAGATGAACAAAGAGCTATGCAGAGAGCCCCTGGTCTGATTAGGAGTAGTCCACTCTCGCATAGAGCCTCTCTCTAGACCAGGGTCCTAACGGGCGTAGCGAGCAACGAACTGTTCCTCTGAATTTCTCAAATTTTGTTTTCTTTCTATACGAGGTAAACTGCGCGCCAACGACAAACCTGCAAAAGATTGGTAATTTCTATGACTATATGAAATTAATTTGGCTCTAGCTAGCTTCCTTCCACTAAGCTTATGCTTAGATGGTCTTAACACTACACGATATACACGATCTCTTCTTCACAGTCAGAACATGTCAGAACAAAAGATCCATACTCAGAATACACCTCAGTCTCAGACTGACATTTGACCCAATTTCCGGTGGACTGACCACAAGTTGAGCCTTGAATAAGGCGACTCATACAATCTCATACATCCATGTTATCGTACGTACCAGGTACTCACACTTAGGTTAAAAGTTGTTTTCGTTGCCCACGCCCATGTTTGATGACTTCAAACTTATCGGGGATTTGAGTCTGCTCATCGCAGCTGACCTACGTACTCAGTACCGGTAGCCGTGCGACTCGGCGGAGATCTTTGTGCGAGCGTAGTACATGGCCCCCCTACTATGGCAAAGGTTACATACAGCTGCTCCCTATCGTTCGTCCCCCATGTCTCCCCTAGTACATCTATCTCTTCAGAGGCTACATCAGATTCACAGTCGGGGTTGGTCAGGTTAGACTGGTTATGCATGGTTAGGCCATTCGATCACTTCAATCATCTTCAATCTTAGTTGTCAATTGAAATCATTGTCTATGCCTATCAAGATCAACCAGGAGCATCCGCGGAGGACAGCAGAATTCAGAATTCAGATGACGGCAGACCCCGAACTGGGAAGTGGCAAGTGGAAAGTGACTGGGACGACGAGCAAGTGGAGGGGCATTGGGGCGTTGGAACGGCATAGGCTCAATGAGAGTTCTCGGACTGGTAACTGTTTGCGCAGCGATGCTGCTGCAAAGCTCCTGTGCAGAGCGAGCCCTGATCCAAGGCCAAGGCCAAGGCCAAGGCAACCTGCGCAGTTCTCTCTTGGACAAGGCGCAGTACACTATGCCTACCGGTGAATCTTTCTGGGGTAGTTCCAAGAAGCTCAAAGATGCAACCAAAAAATGGTTGGTCAAAGCGGGCCAGGGCTACACAAGCTGGGGGTGAGCACGAGCGAGGCCTGTCGCCGCCGCGGTGTACGGACATTGTGCGGAAGGAAGCACGCCAAGATAAATTAAAAAAGCTGGCAAAAGTAAACTATCCATTGTTCATTGATCGAAACATTTTGCTTGGCTGTCACACTTCGACAGTATGGCCTCAAGAGTGAAGCACCGCTCATCGTGCGAGCCTTGCGAAGGAATATTTACAGCTGCGAGGGTACAGAACCCGCAGTTTCTCTCGCACACTGCGCGTCTTGCCTTCCACAACCGATGAATTTGTGAACGCTTATCTTCTGATGCGCTCTTCTTTCCTTCTGGATCTCATGCACGAAAATTCACAGAACATTGAGCAGGATTCAAGCAAGTCCCGCCTCGCAGGGAACTGGAGTTTATTTCGCGTTACGTTCGGTCACAGCGCAGGAGTGGATCCAACGTACTCGCCATTTCCCGTCGGCGAGGACTGTCGAAGCGACCAGACTTTTGCGAACTATCGAAGACGATTTGGATGTCCTGATTTAGCCTACATGTATCAACTCCATGAGCTAAACATGCTCGAACAAGGCTAACAAAAGCGCTCATTTTCCTTTTTTTTTTTTAACGAGTTCTTTCGATCAACAGCACGTCACGCAGTCTACCCTGAGCCTCAGTTGGCATTGCAGAATGACGAGTCTTGAACAAATACAAAGTCTCATGGGAGTTCAAGATGAGCGAAGAGCTATTCCTTTTGAACCAGCCCCCGCTTAGAGGAGCTTTTAACCTGGCTAGCTAGGGGTCAGTGATCGGTGGAAAGCTTTTCGTTCCCATTCTTAGCGTGACCTTTTTGGCCCACGATCATTGATTGATCTCTGCGTGCTCGGCACTAGGGTACTCGAGTACTGTACTGATTAACAGTTTGCGGCTTCCCAGACGTCTGTTTCAGTTGCAACTCACTAGAGCCAATTGCACACTGCCACTTTATCCAGTCAATCACTTGGCAAGCGCCTTCATCAACGATTACAAAGATTACAAAGATTGGGACGCGCATAGGACTGTTCATCGAAGTTACATTGACATTGACATTCACATTCACAGTGAGCGTATCACTGACATTGACTATCCTTTTGCCCAGAGCGCCCAGTGATCAGACCTTTCCTGACCTCCTCAATGCCATTCGTTCACATTCACTTTTACAGTCAATGATAGTCGATGATCCCTCTCGATCAACCAGCAGCCGCGAGAGAGTCACTGGGGACCATCGACAGACCCCAAGCTGCGCCGAGCAGCTCGACGTTGGAAGCGGAATTGAGTTTTGGAAGTGCGAGATGAGAGGACTGGGCCTGGCAACTCTTTGCGCAGCGGTGCTGCTGCAAATCTCCTGCGCGGAGAGAGCCCTGATCCAAGGCAACCTGCGCAACTCTATCCAGGACAAGGCACAGACCTCTTATTCTTACGCTGCCACTGCTGGCGGGTCGAAAACGTCAAACTACGCAAAAATGAACACGCCTTCCTCGACTTCATCGGCTTCGTCGCCTTTCGACAGGTCTTTGCTTGCCAAGCTTCTTGCTGCAACACAGGGGTGAACATGGGTTGAGGCCTGTCCCGCCCGCCGCAGTGTTCAAAGGTGTTGCGGGAGCGCGTCAGACTTTCTGTAACTTTTCAATAAGCTGGCAAAAGTAGTCTCCATCTGTTGCTCTTGACAATTAATATACATCAAACCTGACAGTGAGTTCTGAGTTCTGAATTCTGACAATTCTGGTTGTCGCCACAGTCTCCGTTTGTCAGAAAAGGCTTTGCGCATGGATGCTGACAGCTGGCCAAGAAGGCCAAGAAGGCCAAGACGACTGACTATCGAAGCAAGATCTAGGTCATTAGGTCTGTGACTGTATAGTACTGTCCTCGAGTACCGCTACTGGGACGAGTGCAGTGCATTACTGGGACAGCCCTGTTTTTATCAAACGGACAGAAGGAGTTGACTGTGAGAGCACGCTGGGAGCTGTCGCGGGTCTTCTACCAGTACACGTGCACGAACGCAACACGCAGACTCAAAATGGACGTCAGATTCCTCGCCGCCGTCGTGCTACTCGCTCTCGGAGAAGGGGCTGCGGCGGATACCGTGGCACAGAGACTGCGCAGCGGGCTGGCCCGTCGAGCGCAGGAAGAAAACATTGCAGCGCAGGAGTGGATTCCAACGCTTTCGCCGATAATCGTGGAAGAGGGCCTCGGCCCCATCGAGGCGACCGGACTCTGAGGCTTCGCGCTCTGTCCAAGCCGAATTTGATGCGCTTGCCAAGTTCATCAACTTTACGAACTCAAACAGCTCGGAGAAGCCTAATTTTTATGAAAAAAAAACGAAATCATAGCGCTCCTATTTCCCTTTTCACAGAATGTTCCACGCGTGCTCGTGACACACCACATGCACGAGCTCTTCTCCTTCGCAAAACGGAGTCTGGCATTCGAGAGTATCGCCATAACGCGACGCAGCAAAATTGAATTCCAAAAATTGAACGGAGAAGTCGTTGTCGCGCAGTTTACACTGAGCCTTGCGCAGCAAGAGATGGGCGTGGCTCCTGAACTGACGAGTCTTGAAAAAATACGGAGTGTCATGGAAGTTCAAGATTCTCGGGTGCTCAAGTGATCGGTGCGCACATTATCGGCTAGTATCTTCTCCGTTAGTGAATCTCTTCATTTTTTTCCCAATACCTCTTGTACCGGTACTCTCGAGATAAGCTTCGCGAGAAATTGATGACCTTCTTGGCCCACGATCATTGGTCACTGCGTGCTCGGTACAAGGGTACTAGTTTGCGGGCTTCCCAGACGTCTGTTTTCGTTGCAACTCATAACAGAGCGCCATCTGCGCCCTAATAAGCGATTACAAAGGTTGCAAAGATTGGAACGCGCATTGGAACTGTTCATCGAAGTTGACATTGACATGCCAGATCGCTTGTAGGTACTACTCAGTACAAAGTCTGCTTAGCACTGGCATTGACTATCCCTTTCCCATACCTCCAGAGCTCAGATCTTTCCGGACTACCCCATTGCCATTCGTTCACATTGAATACACTGGAGACCATCGGCAGACCCCAAACTGGGCCGAGCAGCTCGAAGTTGGAAGCGGATTTGAGCTTTGGAAGTGCAAGATGAGAGGACTGGGCCTAGCAACTCTTTGCGCAGCGGTGCTGCTTCAAACCTCCTGCGCGGACAGAGCCCTGCTCCAAGGCAACCTGCGCAGCTCTATCCTGGACAAGGCACAGACTTCTTATACTTATGCTGCCGCTGCCGGCGGATCGAAGACGTCACACTACGCAAAACTGAACACACCTTCGTCAACTTCCTCGACTTCGACGACTTCGTCGACATCGACGATCCCAGATATTTGGAACCTTCCGCGCTACAGCAACTGGGTGGGTTAAGGCCGCCGTGGTGTTCAAAGGTGGTGCGGAAGCGCATCAGACTTCCTGTAACTTTTCAATAAGTTGGCAAAAGTAATCTTTCTTTGTTGCTTCCTGACAGTGGAACACATTTTACCTCACAGAGAGTTCTGAATTCTGAAGACTTTGCGCATGGCTGCTGACAGCTGGCCAAGACGACTGACTATCGAAGCATGATTGGCTGGCAACGGGGTAGGTGCCAATAAGGATCAGATTTCGCAATGAGCTTCAACTAAAGGGCCTGAGTGCATCGCCTTCACAATCTCTGCGATACTCGTACACTACGCCAAGTATTCTTCAGCCGCAGAGTCCATGTTGATCACAAGCACGATGCGACTCATGACACCATCCTCTTCCTTCAGCTCATGACACACCATATCCATGAGCTCTTCTCCTTCGCAAAACGGAGCCTTGCATTCGAGAGAATAGCATGCATCGCCAGAATATGACATTGCAAAATGATCCTTTCATCAAACTTGGTTCCATGGTTCCACTTGGACTTAATCCCCGTCGCTCCCAATAGCTCGCTCAGACGCTTGCTTTGGTCTGAGAGACGGCAAACTACGTTCCATAACTTTTGAAGCATGTCTCCGAGTCCTTGTGCNTTCATAACAGAGCGCCATCTGCGCCCTAATCAACGATTACAAAGGTTGCAAAGATTGGAACGCGCATTGGAACTGTTCATCGAAGTTGACATTGACTTGTGTACTACGTACTACTCAGTACAAAGTATGCTTAGCACTGGCATTGACTATCCCTTATCCATATCTCCAGAGCTCAGATCCTTCCGAACTACCCCATTGCCATTCGTTCACATTGAATACACTGGAGACCATCGGCAGACCCCAAACTGGGCCGAGCAGCTCGAAGTTGGAAGCGGATTTGAGCTTTGGAAGTGCAAGATGAGAGGACTGGGCCTGGCAACTCTTTGCGCAGCGGTGCTGCTGCAAACCTCCTGCGGTGACAGAGCCCTGCTCCAAGGCAACCTGCGCAGCTCTATCCTGGACAAGGCGCAGACTTCTTATACTTATGCTGCCGCTGCCGGCGGATCGAAGACGTCACACTACGCAAAACTGAACACACCTTCGTCGACTTCCTCGACTTCGACGACTTCGTCGACATCGACGATCCCAGACATTTGGAACCTTCCGCGCTACAGCAACTGGGTGGGTTGAGGTCTGTCCCGCCCGCCGTGGTGTTCAAAGGTGGTGCGGAAGCGCATCAGACTTCCTGTAACTTTTCAATAAGTTGGCAAAATTAATCTTTCTTTGATGCTTCCTGACAGTGGAACACATTTTACCTCACAGAGAGTTCTGAATTCTGAAGACTTTGCGCATGGCTGCTGACAGCTGGCCAAGACGACTGACTATCGAAGCATGATTGACTGGCAACGGGGTAGGTGCCAATCAGGATCAGATTTCGCAATGAGCTTCAAGTAAAGGGCCTGAGTGCATCGCATTCACAATCTCTGCGATACTCGTACACTCCGACAAATATTCTTCAGCCGCAGAGTCCATGTTGATCACAAGCACGATGCGACTCATGACACCATCCTCTTCCTTCAGCTCATGACACACCATATCCATGAGCTCTTCTCCTTCGCAAAACGGAGCCTTGCATTCGAGAGAATAGCATGCATCGCCAGAATATGACATTGCAAAATGATCCTTTCATCAAACTTGGTTCCATGGTTCCACTTGGACTTAATCCCCGTCGCTCCCAATAGCTCGCTCAGACGCTTGCTTTGGTCTGAGAGACGGCAAACTACGTTCCATAACTTTTGAAGCATGTCTCCGAGTCCTTGTGCACGTACACACGCACATGAGCACGTTTTCTCACATTCTCACACTCAGGCGAGAGTAGGTGCCGGTAGCCCAACCCGTTTCGCTCTCTTCTCTGACTTTAGGTAAATGATCCTTTCATCAAACTTGGTTCCATGGTTCCACTTGGACTCAATCCCCGTCGCTCCCAATAGCTCGCTCAGACGCTTGCTTTGGTCTGAGAGACGGCAAACTACGTTCCATAACTTTTGAAGCATGTCTCCGAGTCCTTGTGCACGTACATACGAACATGAGCACGTTTTCTCACATTCTCACACTGAGGGGAGAGTACTTGCCGGTACCGGTACGGCTTAAGCAGCGGTAACCGTACCCGTGTACGATGTAAGCTTGCCCACGGTCAGTACTCGGCGAACTCGTATCGACCCCAGTGGCCATAGCAGCGATTATACTGTGCGCTCTACTCTACTCACACGCAAAGTTGCAGTCCCACTAGTCCCACTAAGACTCCTCTCGCGAGGCTCAGGCACTGGTTGGTGCCTCAAACAATCTTCTTTCGTCATCTCTCGTCCCTCCTCTCATCTCTTCAAAGCTCTACCAGCTACTAGAGCTAGAGCTGCTATGCACGAGATCTTTCAGAACAGCACAGATTCACAGAAAGGACATCCCCTCCTTCTATCATAGTATTTCTTTCGGTCGACCCAATTAAGACGCTCGGCAGACCCCGAATTGGGACGAGCACGGTGAGGCGCATCTGGGCTTTGGAGATTTGGAGAACGGCGAGATGAGAGGACTGGGTATGGCAGCTCTTTGCGCAGCGGTGCTGCTGCAAAGCACCTGCGCAGAGCGATCGCTGCTCCAGGGCAAGCTGCGCGACTCTATCTTGGACAAGGCGCAGTACAAGTTTCCGCTTGATTACGAGAGGAGAAGGGAACAACTGTCAAAGTATAAAAAGGATAATCCTACTGAACCTCCCACGAGCTCCAAGAGCTCCTCGTGGTGGGGATAACGCGCGGGCGAGCCTTGCCGCCGCCGCGGAGCACGGACAGAGTAAGCTTATGGCAAATAGCCTCCACAACCAAAACAATTTCACATACACTCATGCACGAACTTCTCGGCTATCTACTTATCTCACCATCAATTTGACACCTGGTTTCCCCAGTTCGACAGCCAGAAAGGCTCTCGCGAATAAAACAATCATTCACCGCCAACTTTTCTCTCTTTCCTTGTTCCCCGACGCGAAAAAATTCCCATTTTGGACACGCAAAACCTGTCCCACACATCGCTCGTTATCTCTCATCGTGCAAGGTGTGTACTACTATTACCGATGGGACTCTTCGGTGTTAAGCGTAGCAGTAAGAAGGAGTCCAGGTTATCGTACTGGGACAGCCCTCCTATGCTCGGCCTAATCTAAGGCTGTTCGTTCGTTCGTTCGTTTGTTCCTTGGCTCGCCGATCACTCGAATGAGAGGTAAACTAGGTAAACTAGGAAGTGACCATGCGAGTTTTTACATGCTAATTGTTAAAAATTTTGCCAATGGCAAAGCCAGCGGCAGACCCCTTTTGGCAAGCGAGCAAGCAGTCGTGCAAGAGAGCAAGAGAGCAATCGAGCAAGAGAGAGGAAAGGGCCGTGGATCGAAAGCTTGGCGAAGACTGCAAATATGACCGGCGCAAAGATCGTTGCGGCATGGGCTGTGCTCATCGCCTTGTTGCTTCAGGCGGTGGTACCAGCGGCCGCGGAGAGCTCCACCATCGGACAGCACCTGCGCAACCGTCTGCGCAACAGCGAGACGAATGCTGAGCATGCAGCCGCGGCCAACCGCTGGCGTCAAATCCACGACATTTAGTTTGATGGGGAGTCGACTCGGGCTCGGGAGATCAAGCACGCGCGAACTTTTCATAACAAGCTCGCAGCAGTGCCTCCGGCGTGTTCTGGAGTCTGTGTAAAGAAAGCTAAATAAGACAATGTACGACGACTCTTCTTTCGTTCAATCGACTTGACTCGTGCTCATCGAATCCTTTTTTCGCCGTGGTCAACGAAGATCTTGACGCCGCGACAAGGTTACCGAGTACAAAGTGCGAGCGACTTCAAAAGTCTCCAGAAGGCTCGCTTCCTGGACTCCAAGAGCAATGGACAACTCCGAAGCACGTGAGTCTTTTGCAAGAGAAGACCCAACCTTCCAGTTGGCCCGACCTGAGCGTATTCATCGCCGCAACCAACGTTCGCGAGAGAAACTCTTGCTTCTAAAGTCTAAAGTGAAATCTAGACTTTTGCCAACGCGTTGCTGTTGAATGTATGGGCTCTTCGTTTTTTTGGTCAAAGCTGAAGTGATCGGCGATCTTTCTGGATACAAGAAGCTATCTAATACTCGTATACTCGTAGTCGACCAATTTGATTAGCTAGTTGGAGTGTCATACATACACTACATACACACACACGAAAGAAAAACAACCCATACTGGATGGTACTCACAGTCAGTACGGAGTTTGAAAACTCGTTCAAAAGTTGAAACTTAAGCGGGCGGGCCGCCCGCAACCAGAAGTGCGGGGACAGGATCGTTGGATTTCGATGGAAGTGACATAGGTTCTGTTGATGAAGAAATTTGATTTGACGTGAATGTTGATGATCGAGTGAAGCGTTGGTTGTTATAGCGGGTTGAAATGGTCTTGTCGGACTGGAACCAGGTGATTTTGTCCTGGCGGCCAGTACATTGCTACTTTGTCTTCAGTTTTCGGTATAACTACTTTGTCTTCAGTTTTCGGTAAAATGCTGCTAAAGGAATGGGAGTCATTACTGCTTAACATGCCTAATACTTTTGGATATATATTCTATATTTTAATTAGGGGCAATGCTCCGGGCCAATTAGGAAAAATGGCTTTGTCTACAGTTTTCGGTAAAACGCTGCTAAAAGAGTGGAAGTCATTACTGATTAACATGCCTACCTTTTGTTCCTAAATGTATTATGTGTATTCTATATTTTTAATTAGTGCCAATCTGTGAGCAACTAGAGAAAACTGGTTTGTAGAGTTTCCAATAAAATGCTGCTTAAGACTGCTCATTTGCAATCTCGTGAAGATGGAAAGTCAGTGCTTCCGCACTTCTGAAACCAACAGACAGAGATGCCTTACTG
Source organism: Parietichytrium sp. I65-24A (assembly GCA_012862575.1). Taxonomy (NCBI): domain Eukaryota; class Bigyra; order Thraustochytrida; family Thraustochytriidae; genus Parietichytrium; species Parietichytrium sp. I65-24A. The sequence goes on from BLSF01000084.1 coordinate 123,279, forward strand.
TTGAGTTGGAAAAGGTCTGAACTTTCTACTACGTTCAATGTCTTGGTAAGTGAAATTGCGGCAGCAAACAGGAGTGCAATCTTTTGGCACACTAGTCGAGTTGGATAGAGCATGACAGAGTGCCCAGAGGCTCGGGGAGGAGATTTAGTTGAGGACGCTCGATCGGATGTCTTCCTGCCTCATGAAATATTACAGGGTTTCAAAGCCAAATGGTGAGCTGCGATCGCTTGCGATCCAAGCGAGCAAGCTTCAAGTCTATGGTGCCAAGTATGCCGCGGCTAGCGCGCAGGGTTTTCTCCAGTCTGAGAAACTTCTTCTGTCACGAATACTAGAGCTAGAATAACTTGTGTCAAGATTGTGTGGGACTCGGAGACACAGCAGACACCCTTTGGCGCTTCCAAAATTCGTGCAGGGCGAGAAAAGGACGACTGAAAGGCTGATAAAAGCAAGCAGCAGCAACAGTTTGAAGAATGATGGGCTCAAAGATCGTTGTGGCATGGGCAGTGCTCATTGCCTTGCTGGTTCAGGCAATGGTGCCGGCAACTGCAGAGAGTGCCACTGTTGGACAGCACCTCCGCAATCAATTGAGCAGCAGAATGGCCATCTCCGAGCAAGACGCCTCGCAAGAAGACAGAGGAATCACTGTCTGAGACTTTGAGGGAGCGTAAAGTCGACTGAGAGCCTCTGCGGTGCAACGCCCAATATCATTTGGACAGGCGGAGCTCTGATGTAGTCTAGCTCAATCGACGCAGCACGTTATAATAGCGCCATTCTTGCTTTTAACGAAACTTAAAAACGAACTCTTTGACGAGGTCATTTTCTCTTGTGTTCAGCTTTTCAACTTAAACGGCTCTCGAAGCTCGCCGCGTGTTTTGAAATTCGACGGAGGGTCAGGGAGTTTTTTCAAAAAAAGATATCTTCGAGAGAAACGTCTACTATCGTAAGGAAGGCGTGCGTGAGATGGAGAGAGAGCTGCATATTACCCTGCGAGTTCTCAAGGAACAGAGTGAGAAAACAACGTCTATAGCCACCAGGAACAAGCCTCCCACGCATTTTAACTTACAGATTCCGTTCACGCAGCGCTGGTATTTGTCGTAGCACCGGGTGGTGACATTTCCAAGACTTGCGTCGATGATGTCGTTGATGTGAACTCGTAACTTGCGCGTGCTCAGACTGTAACCAAGCAAGACACCACAAAGCGTTAATGGACAGCGCCCTTGCAATTTGAAAGACAGAAAGTAACGTACCCGACACTAAAACGCTCTCTAAACTCGTCAATGACCCATCGACGACCGCCAGCGAAACATTCACTGGAGGAGTCATCCACGGACATGAGCTCCGCAAGAAGGATCAACTCTTTGTGATGTTTGTTAGCGGCAATATACGCCTTCTCCATGAGTCTGCGAAACTTTTGAAAGGTCAGGGAATGCGCCCCGTCGAGGATTCTCACCATGTCCTTGGTCAGCTTGAATGGCGAGCGCTCCAGTTTGTGATAGTACCCGAGCATAAACCCAAAATCAATGTGGAGCAGATGCCCTTCCGTATCAATTCTACGAGATAAACGTGGAGACGGTTAGAATCACTCGATGAGTCCAGAATCATGGGACAACAGACGTCATTACTTACAAAATGTTGCCGTTGTGACGGTCATGCAGCTTGAGCAAGTATGCCACAATGCTGTAGCCTGCGAGGGACTGCATAAAGTTTTTCTGAGCCCTCTTGTAAGCGCGAGAGCTCTTGGCCCCGAATTTGCTTACAAAGTAATCATCGATCCCATCAAAGCCGCCCCTCTCTTTGATGCGAGCGATAGAATCCGAGTTTCGAGCAGGCTCAAGGAGACCAGCCATTGGACCAGTCGCGATGACTTTGTACGGGCTGAGCCAGACATTCACTCCCTCCTCCAAGAAAATCTTCTGAAAAGTGCTCACAAAGAGGACGCCAAGCTGTTGCTGACGAAGATCGTCTCCGGACTTTACAAACATGGACGCTAGCTGCCAGCGTGGCCGATCGCCATATGGGGACTCTCTGCGCAATCTCACTTGCATATCTTCCCATCGCTCTTGTCCCGGCCGCTTGGTGTCCAAAGCCTTCCCCTCTGAACCGATGGGCGTCTCATCTTCGTCCAAATCGAATTCTTGAAGCGCGCTGCCATTAGCATCGCTGTTGGACCTCTTCTTCCAGCGCTTAATTTCCCCCACCGGGTTCTTCCAAAAGTCCTTGGTAGACACCATCTCCAACGCTTGGAGTGCCGAGTTCCGCGGTGTCTGGCGTTTGGGCTCATCCTCAGGCATCGCGGCGGCGGATTCGTCCCCGGAGCTGACAACTGGTTCTACTTCTGCAACGAGCAGAAAGGGGCACTTGCGGGCGGTATTGAATACAATCGTCTCCTCTACTGCAAGGCGCAAGACGCGGTGTTGTTGGGTCGCTCGGTCGACAGCAGTTGGAAAATAGGCCCCTAGCGGAAGGGCAACAGACAAAGAGTGCAACTTTTCCTCGAGAACTTTGCTGCGCTCCTCGCGAGGAACGGAGAGCCGTAGCCACTCGTCCAAGTCTGTTAAAGTTTTGATAAATCCTAATTTCCCATCGAGCCTTTGGAGTGCCGTCCTGCCGAAGGAGTCTTTGTTGGACTTGACAAGCGCCCCGCGGACCTTTTGAACCAAAAGGTCGATGTTTTGTCGAGCAGTCCGGCCACGGACGTTCAGGTCGAGGTTGGTCAAGACTTGGTTGTCGTGAACATTTTCTAACTGCTCAATGGCGCGTTGCAAAGTGCTCTGCAATTCCTTGAGGGCGGGCGATTGGTCGCTCTCCGATGCCTTGGACAGGGTGTCCACCTTGGGCAGCGAGTCAGTCTTGATGGTCTCGATCACACGCTCGATTGAGTTAAGATCAACCAGACGTTTCTTTCTATAGTCCAGGCTCATGGCATCCTCCGTAGCATTTGCATTCTGGTGGTAGCTCGCGTTCAGACTGCAAATAACAAGGAACGCAAAGTGCAAGGAGTTGACCGACCCCTGGATTAGGAAGCGCCACACCTGGCCACGAATTACGTCCGACTTGCCGTGGAGCACGACCGAGACAAACACGGAGATGAGATCCTCCAGCACAGCCGCGTTCGCCAAGCTCAAGTCCGGGCAGGGTTCTTCGTCCTTCTCTTCGTACATCCACTCCAGCACAGCCGTGCGAATGTCTCCCGGCGTCCGCGTCCCCTTCTCCTTGAGCGCAGTGTAGTCCACCTGAATGTCGTCCATCTCCATGTCCGACTCCAGATCAAACGACATCTCGGAGATCGACCTGTCCCTAGGGTCCAACAGCTTGCGCTCATCCTCCTTCTCGCTCTGCTTCCGCGCCAGCACCACGTTCTTCCCATTCTCCGGCAGCACCGCACTCGCGTCGTTCTCTCCTTCTTCCAACACTGGCAAGATATTCGCCAGCGACCCTTGCGCCGACGGAGAACGCAGAAGGTCCCGTGGGTTCCCCAACGCACCTGCCGACACGCGCAGCGGTTCCTTCTCCGCCTCCCCTCCCACGCCGCTCTCCCCCATCTCTCCTTTACTCGATTCTTCCCTCACGCTCTCTCAGATTACGTTCCTCAATTTTGGTACTTCCCACTCTGCTCTGTCCCGCTTGTTCCGCTTGTTCCGCTCTCCTTAGCACGTGTGTATGTGTGTGAGAGTGTGAGAGTGCGCAGTCCCAGGATAGGAGTATTCACCCGAAACTATACCACCGCGCCCCTGGCTAGTTCTTATCAGTAAGGCCCCGCGGCTCTGCGCGGACACTTTCGTACGTGAACCCTAGCGGGATAGCTAATGTGGATACTAGTGCACTGTATCCGAGCAGTGTTGATCGCGTGGAGTTTAGCGGGGGTATAGCATTTACAGTAGGGGGGATGGCTTCCTGGCGAGGCCTATTGGCCAGCTAGCGACACTAAGGCATTGTGTGCGACTGTTAGTAGACCCAGACTGAGGATGCGGCTGTTAGTAGACCCGGCGCACAACTGAGAGATTGAGTGAGGAAAGTGAGGATGAAAGATTGCAAGGCAGTAGTCGCAAGGGAGACAACGCGCAGACCGATCCTCCCAAGGTCTCACAAACAGACGAAGGAACGAACCAACCATTTGAATCAAAGGACCAGGGAAGGTGTTCTGCCTGTGCATGATTCTTCAAAAAGAAGTAAGATCATGCGTGAAAACTTCTCTATACCGGTACTGACAGTGAGTACAACAAAATAAAAATGAAACAGAGAAACATCGACACGGAGGAGATTCGAACTCCTGCGGGGAAACCCCAGAAGATTTCTAATCTTCCGCCTTAACCACTCGGCCACCGTGCCTAGGAATATTTAGCAACTGCTTAATGTGACACGGCCATCTGCCAGCTTATAAATCACATGCTGCGCGAACGATGACAAAAACTTGCTCGAGATACCTGTCTTTGTGTCTTTGTCAAGTGTTTCGGAGCTTTCAGGAAGGCGTTGCCAGCCAGAGGTCTGCGAAGATAGCGTGGTCAAGAATAGAGGGCGTGGCGTTGCATGTATTCAATGAGCAAGCCAGACCCGAAAGGCGGTCGCTTTGTCGATCTTCGGCCAAGTGTACGGGGATCGAATGGTCATATAGCATACCAGAAGTCCCATAACTGAGGAAGCCCCAGGTAGGGTTCTTTAACGAAGGACTATGGAATCCTTTAGAGAATCTTCTGAATAGAAAACTCGTATTTTCTTACTTGAGAGGGATCTTAGTGATCGTGGTCTCTTCCATGTTTTCGACCAAGAAAAGAAGAGATTCTGCATTCTGCATTCTGTATTCTGCATTCTGTATTCTGTATTCTGCATTCTGCATTCTGTATTCTGTATTCTGTATTCTGTATTCTGCATTCTGCATTCTGCAATGGGGAGGCCACCCACACCACATCACACCACCCACCTCCGAATCCTGCACTGGTCTGAAATGTCTGAACGCACTCGAGTGTCCCGATTAAGCTTACTGATTGGCATGCTGCGATTCACAGTCAATATCTTCCTGACTTGACGGACTGTGAGTACGTACCAGTTCTAGTGCCAGGTTCGCAGACTTCTACGTGCGGGGAATAGGTCAAGAAAAGAGCTTGCGAGGGTGAAGAGACTGGGAGCAGAGACGCCTTCATTGCCAGTCCCCAAACCAGCGGCTTGTAACTTTGAGCGCGAGATCCAATCTAGTGGAGCGTGTCCTCGTGCTGTTCAAGTTGGTGTTGGAGGTTTAGTATCTGCGGCGGCGTGGAAAATGAAGGTTGCTATTTTGTTGGTCTTGTCGTTGACGGCAACAGTAGGGCTCGGGGAACGAGCGCTCCTTCAGACTGCAACCTCGCGGAGGGAACGCAGTGACGCAGTCCGTGCGCAGGTACGCGGAGCGCTCCTGCAGCGCGCGGCTTCCCCGTTTGATGGAAAGGATTTCTTCGACAAGTTTAAGAAGAATTACAAAAACGACGATATCATGACCGGCAAGAAATAGGGAGAGTTCACTCTGCGTCCGAGATAGAGCGGAACAGCCCAACGCCCTCAATCCCTTCATGTCACCCGAGGCTGTTTCCCATGTATATTTCTTTCCAGTTAAATCAATCGCACCCATATTCACAAATTACAGTAATGACGCTCGTTGACATTGAAGAGTGAGGTTTGCGGTGAGGCTCGTTGGAGGGATGCTTGTGAAGGAAGGTTCGCAATCGCTCAAATCTTTCTGTCCTCAAATAAAGGGGTTTCGCACGCTGTTGCACCCGAGCAAAGGTAAGTGAAGCCACGAAGTGAGAGCGTAAACGAACCCTATCGGAAGGTGGGGTGGAGCAAAGGACTGGAAACGATTTGCTTCCAACTGAGACGAGATGCTTGCAAGTAACTTCGCTTCCGACCCCAAGAAGCGCCTCTTGAGCTGAAACGTGTCAATCCAAGGCCAAGTTTTTTTGATCCGCGAATCACATCAGAATGCTTTGGAGCCGCGAATCACACCGGAATGCTTTGAAATGCCTCCAATCGCCTCTTTCATGTTTCGAACACAACCAAGCAAATTGGGATTTCCAATCTTGGGCCCTCGACTACGAACTTTTCGTCATACCCAAGGTAGAGCGATGCAGGCAGCGAAGATGTGCTCGGCGGAGGCAGCAAACTCCAAATCTTGGCCTCAGCATGAGGCGGTCATCATCGTGGTGTACGTTTGGCCAACAGCCGCGCCTTACCTTATCTTGCACTTTTTTCTACGATTTAGTTGATTTCTTCCAAAGACAAAATAAAACAACAACCCAAAAGTGCTTCCGTCTTTAGCGGTCTTCTTCGTGCTTGATCCTTTCCAGCTTCCTCGCTTTCTCATCGCATTCGCACCTTCACGACCTTCACGTTCGCAAGGTGCATCTCTACTCGAGCCAGGCTTACTCAGTACATAGGCTCTCCAGTAGCTAGCTAGCCAGTTGCCACCTAACCAATCCTCACAAAGTAGAACGGCACTAATAGAAGCACTAGAACCTCCCGCCAGCGAACAAACCGTGCTCCTAACTGTTCCTCGCTGACCGTTTGCACTGCTAGCGCAGTCATAACGCAGTCATAACGCAGTCGCAGCGGAAGTTTCTTTAGTCGAGGCTCGCCAGAGAGACAAGAAAAACAAGAGATCGCCGCGGAGCTTTGATAGCGCGAGCAAGCAAGAAAGAAAGAAAGAAAGAAAGAAAGAAGGAAAGAAGGAAAGCAAAGTCGCCGTCTGTGCACAGGGTTCAAGTTGGTGGTCAGTGACATCGCGATTGGGCGTCTTGGCTCGCTTGGACGCTTTGCGAAAAGGAGACGGAGAAAGAGGAGAAGATGGTGAGTCAGGATGGAAAGAGAGGTTGCATGGTTGTGGACGGAGCGGGTGCGCATGCTGACTAACGTAAGGTTGTTGTCGCTGGTGTGACGTGCGCAGGCTGCAGCGCAACAGACGAACGAGGTGGACGAGGTGATCAAGAAGGTCATGGCGATTGAGAGCGTGAGCAAGTATGTGGTGTATAACGTGAATGGGATAGTCTTGCGCCACGAAGGCTGGCCGAATTCAGACGGGGATGGCGGGTACAAAAAGTGCGTGCAACTCGCGGGCACAGTGTCGAATCTTGTCTTTCATTGCCAGCGAGGTTGCCAAGATCTTTTGACCCCTCCAAATGTAAGTCAGTGGGGTGAAGAGGAGTTGGCTTTTGAGTGTCTTGTGGCTGGTGTGCTAACAAACGCTTTTTTCCACGATGCTCTGCGTCAACAGAATGAAGTCGAATGCTTGCGCTTGAAAACCAAGAATTACGAAATGATTATTGCCCCTGGAAGCAACTTCACCATGGTCGCGATTCAAGATAATGGCAAAACAAGAAAAGAGGCGAATGCTGCAAACTGAATTGCCTGACCAAGTGCATGTTTTTTTTGGGCTCCCTGCCACGGGAAAGGATCTTATAGAAAGAGGTCATCGTGTGAGGTTTATACTTTATCTGATTCCGATATTTATATCGGTTCATCATCCGTTGCAACTCTTCAATTTGCCAGGGGATCGTGTTGTATTATTATTGTTCTTCACATGTACAAGCTCAAACTTTCAAGACTTTCGCAGTTTGGTCTGCTATGTTGGTCTACTCGAGCAAGCGCACATTCATTGTATCACCAAAGTCAGCAAAAGTCATAAAGAACAAAACGAAGAAGAGCGAAATAGAAAGTCCTTTTAAAGACATCAGTGTTCATTCCTTCGTTCGTTCTGCGGACGCCTGAACGTCTCGTCAATCTCTCTGCATGCCCAAGCGTGCTCAATACGAGATGCTTCGTCTGTAAGCACCGGCCACCAGACACTGACGAGGCACGTTTGCGGTAGAGTACAAATCACGTGGGACGGAACTGTATCGACACGCTACCAGAACGGCGAAAATGTATGATTAGCTGTGATCGTCGACGAAGACAGGCGGACAGACAGAAGGAATAAAGAAGTAAGACGAGCTGGAAATTTTGCCGTCTCTCGCAGACCATCATCTCTCCTCTTCTTCAAACCCACATCATATTCCCTTGCTTCCCCACTCAGGTCCGAAGGACTGCATCACTGCAGTACTTTTCTACTTCTATTAGAGTCGGCTTTTCCAAGTCGAATTGTTGGTGACCTTCACGGTCAAAGCTTAAGTGGAAATTTTGATTCAACTTTCCCTGGTCGTAGAACTCGGCGACATGAGCAATTTATGAGCACAATATGTCGAACTTTGTAGCTCGATTTACCGTTCTGGCAGATTTGGCATGCAATCATGTCGCACAGGATTCGCCGCGATCAAGTGCAGCGTCGACTGGTGGACAGTGAGCTATGATCTTCAGGAGAGAGCCGGCTTGCTAGCAGGAAAAGAAGCGTTTAATGGGTGCCACTTCCAACGAAAAGACTTGCGACTTGTCCCGCATCCGAGAGCATCCGACAGCCGTTCAGAGCACAAACTAGCCTGAGCGGACGTTGCCCGGTCGGTCGTCGGCATAGCTGAGTTGTGTGAAGAAACACAAGTCGACCATCACCTCCTTCTCCAGGTTCATTTATGTAATTCGTTCTTTTGTGTTTAGAGTACGGTAAACTATAAATAGTTTCGTAACTGACTTGGAAGTTGCCAGCACTAAGGCTCCACGTCCTTTGCTACTGTGTGCATGTAGAGGGGAAACTCTTACGGGTGCATCATCCAAAACTATAGTTGTGGAATGCACAGAATGCACGGAATGCACGGGTACGACATGACTTGGGACAACAATCTCGTGCATTATTCGATTCGTCCCGAAGTTGTTGGAGAGAGATCTGGTACTAGTGCTGACAGCGAGTAGTCTCGGGTACAGTGATGCACCGTTCGCTTTGCGAGTTTGTTCATGTTCGTCCAAGTTTTTTTTTTTTTAAACAAGCGCCACAGAGTTCTAGACTGTACACCAGTCTTGCCTCGTATTGAGACACGACATGTTTAGCTGTCAAAGAATAGAAGATGGGCGAAGGTATCTGATGCCATGCTGTAATGTAAACCTATTGGACTCATGCGACGGCAGGTCTTTCATGTCCAGCGTCAACGAACGTTTCGGACGTGGAACTTGGCGACCGACATGACCAGCTTGGGGATTCATGCCGGGATATTCACCGAATAGATTGGACTAGGTCGATTGTCCCACAAGATTTTTTTTTGAAAACGTCAGGATGCTGGTGGTGTTAGCGGAACGGAAAGCTAGGAAGGTATTTTGGAGAGAAGTTCACTACTCATCCTGAAGGCAGGTATGATTGGAGCTAAAACTCTCATTTGGACGTCACGCTGCCATTTCTGTCGAATCTGCACATATACAGGCTCTCTAAGCTTCAAATAGAACACCTCAGGAGTGGCACAATGTAGGCCAGTTGTTCAAGGTACAGCGGAATTTACGCCGAGCAAAATCACAAGCCCAACCAAGCCCAATCCCAAAACCCAAACCTTGAGGCCCCACAAATCCCTTCAGGTCCTCAAGTTGCGAGAAGAGAGCTCTTGGAAAATGCACTTGCTTCAGATACACCGCTCCGTGCTCTTGCTGTCTTTCCTACTGCAGGCGGCCTCATCACCCACTTACTCAAATGGCACTTACTTCTTGCAAGAGCAGAGGGAGTCAGGCGGACCGCGCACTGCATGCTGGACAAGACCCGCCACCAACTTGAGCGACACCCAAGACACAGAGGACTATGTGTGCTCACAGGATCTTGGCGTTGCTGTGGCACTTGGAGAGCAGAACGAAATCTTTGCATTTGTGACAATCGGGCTTGAGACGCAACCAAATACGATCACGACGAGCGATGGAGACTCATTCGCTGTTGCGCGAGAAGGCCGAGTTTCAATGTCCCTGGAGTGTAAAGTTTGCGACGCCGGAAATTCTTCCTGCACATCGCAGCTAACACTCATTGCTTCAGGCATTCAACCAAATGAGACGGTCGTGAGTGCCAGCCGTGACGGGGTTTACGAATTTGAATTCCCTGCAGCTGAACAGGACAGCGGCACGATTGTGTGCTTAGTTTCTGTGCTCGACTCCACCTTGGAGACATACGTCGAGATGAGCTATGTGGAGATATTCGACCCTGACTCGTTGTCTTTCACTCGAGTGTCGCCACCACTCATGCAGATGGCGTTTGCGATGAGCGGCTACACGATCTGCCTTGTTCTGGGATTCTCTGTTTGGGTTTTCAAGCATCGACTGGACCCTGTCATTCTTTTCGCGCAAGCAGAGTTTCTGTCCATTGTCCTCGCGGGGCTCACGCTTTTTGGACTTACAATATTTCTAAGCGCCTTCCCATCCAGGGGCGCCTGCCAGGCTCAGCTTTGGAGTTTTTGCACTGGATTCGGGATGATTTTCGCAGCTCTGTGCGGAAAAGTGCGTCGCATTGCCAAGATATTCCATAATCGCAAAATGCGCGAACTCAAGATCGGCCGCAAAGTTATTTTTCTTGGCATCGGGGTTGTCCTGTTGGTCACCGTGAGCGTGTTGACAGTCTGGACGATCGTCGACCCCATCGAGCTCATCCCGGTTCTTTATATCTCCTCAGAAGGCGCTATCTCAATTAATGCGCAGTGCACGTCCGCCAACTGGGATGTGTACGCGCTCATCCTGGCCTTTGTCCACATGGCCATCTTACTCTACGGGCTATTCATCACTGGGTCGAGCTTGGACGTCAAAGCCGTGTTTAGTGACGCGCACAACACGTTTGGTGTGCTCGCCTTCACACTATGCCTTCACATCGGAATGATCATCCTTTGCGCCAGTGGACTCATGGATGACTTTACTCTCAGTTTCATTTTGCGCGTTAGCGCACTCTTTCTCGCTCTCAACGCGATTTTTGCTTTCATATTTTTGCCCCGATTTTTGCAGCTACACGTCTTCCACACTGACGTCTCAAATACCGATAGCCGAACTTGGTCGTCTTCCACCATCTCTACCGTGCACAAGCAATCTTCTCAACGTTTCGCGGTGTCGACCAACCCGGTCTGGGACAGCCATGACGACGGTGATGATGACGATGAAGATGACGACGGTCATGGCGCCGGTGGTAGGAAAAGTTCTCAAGTTTAACTTTGATTCGTGCAGTAGCAGAAATCTAATTTGACCTTCAATTTGACCTCTTTTTTAATTTGACTGTGCACTACAGCTGTGCGATCGCGTTTCGAACTCTGCCTTGTCCAAATCCTGTTTCATAAGAAGGACAGGTGCCCACCCTCCATTCTTATCCACAGATGTAAAAATAGAATTCACCGATCGAGAAAAAAAATTAGGGGCTAGGCATCGGCTGCTCCACTGTCGCTTTGCACAATCGTGGTTGCAAAACACTCTCTCAGCGTGGTGCAACGACTTGAGCGACTCGCTACTCGGCAACAGGCCATGCATGTTCCAGGTCTTCAGGAGCAGAATAGACGCTTTTGCTAATGGTACGCTAGTAGCTTGAAGAAATGTAATCATTGAATGCTGGAACAGTTGGCGAGGACAGTTGTATCGCCCTACCAGCCCTACCGACAGCAGGCTCGGCAGGGTGGAGCAAGATTATCATCGCGAAAGGGGGCCTGAACATGCTGCGTGCTTGGTGGAGGAGAGCCTGCTTGTTGGCAGCAGTGATATGTGCTGCTTCGGCGAAGGAGATACTGCCCCGAAACTCGATCTGGCCCCGCCCGGCGCAGCAGAGCTTTGGGAATGGCACGGTTTGTCTTGACCCTTGGCGATGGAAGTTCAAGCTGACTGGGCAGTGTAAAACGTCAGGCCGGGATCCTTTGCGTGAGGAAATTGTGTTTTCACAGGGTACATTGGAATCCAAGGCTGAGGAGAGTAGCTGCGACGATTTGCGCGAGGCACTGGTGCGATACGAAAAGCTTATTTTTGATCGAATGACACCGAAGGAGAGCGGAGCGAACTGCTTGCAAGGGGCGAGCGTGTACGTCGCGAATGCCACTGTTGCATTGGACTTCGACAGTGACGAGTCGTACACGCTTAGCGTTAACGAAAAAGGGATCGAGATCAGGTCGCAGACCGTTTTTGGGGCTTATCGCAGCTTGGAGTCTTTGAGTCAGCTGGTGCGCTTCAGCGCCAGCGCCAAGAAATTTTTCATCCGGCATACGCCATGGAGCATTGACGACGAGCCCAGATTTCCGCACCGCGAGCTTTTAATAGACACTGCTCGCCACTTCCTCCCTATTCGAACGATTGAGATGGTTGTGGACTCAATGTCCTATGCCAAGGCGAACGTTTTGCACTGGCACTTGGAGGATGATCAGTCCTTTCCATTTTGCAGTGAGGTACTTCCACAAATTTGTCCAAAGTCGGTCTACTCGTACATGGAGAGGTATACTATTGAAGACGTCAAGTACGTGGTTGCATACGCAAGAAAGCGGGGGATTAGAGTCATGCCTGAAATTGACCTTCCGGGCCACACCAGGTCGATCTGCTCTGCTTACCCTGAGGTGTGCGTCTCCGACCACTCCATCATCACACCTGCAAGCGATAAAACAGTCCCTCTGATCAAGACTCTCCTCAAAGAGCTGAGGCAAATCTTCCCGGACTCTTTTCTCCATTTAGGGGGCGACGAGGTTGACTTTCAAGCCTGGGATCGCGACAATAGAACGAAAGAGTGGTTGAAAAAGGCTGGAAAGTCCTCCCAAGATGCTTATTTGGATATAGTGAAGGACGCGCACGAAGCTGCTCTCGAGCTTGGATGGACCCCAGTTGGCTGGTCGGAGATATGGAGCTATTTTGGAACAAAACTGAATCCATCTACGGTTTTGGAGAAGTGGCGCTCTGAAGACTCTCACCTCGACATGACCAAGAATGGATACAGGGTGATCTACTGTAACTCGCAAGTGTGGTACCTCGATCATCTTGATGCGAATTGGAAAACGATGTACACGGCTGAACCTTGCGAAGGACTGGACGATGCACAATGCGCATTCTTGTCTGGAGGGGGAGGAGAAATGTGGGGAGGTAAGTCCGATTTTCAATTTCACTCTTTTCTTAGTTTTGTCGTTTTCATGAAGTGCGTGAACTGACAGTGCATATTTGCGTCTCATTTTCCTCTCGGAACACCAAAGAGACGGTTGATACCAGCGACATTCTGCAGACCATCTGGCCGCGCTTTGGAGCAATTTTGGAGAGACTCTGGAGCCCGCTCGAGCTCATGAACGACATTGACTCGGCCTTTCTTCGCCTCTCCGAGTTTCGTTGTTTGCTTCACCGTCGCGGAATCGCGGCAAGTCCGTTGCGTGAAAACCTTGGCAGGTCTCCTCCTCACGAGCCTGGAAGCTGCTTTTCACAGTGATCCTTTTCTCCTACTTTAAAAGTCTACAGATCATTTGAAACCTGGAAGCCAGACCAGACTGGAAAACAGAATTTCTACCGAAGAAGCCATTGGGCCGTAGATTGGCGGAGCAGTGAGATATTTGTTTGACAAAAAGTATTGGAAGCGTCAATTGGCCTTTAGCCCCGCTACGATATCGTTGCAAAGACCCTGGAGAATGAAATGAAGACATTTGTGCAAAAGTTTTGGAAAGTGAATACACTCTGGGGCTAAGCAAGGCAAGGCTCTTGTGCTATTTACTTAAATAAATAATCTTTCTTCGTAGCTGCCGGCCGGACGAGCCTCTCTGCTCGACATGGCCTCTGCGCAGATAAGACCGTGGGATAAAAGCTGGCAGAGAGAGCTAGGCGACAAAGACCCTAACACCGACACCGGGTTTTAACAAGTGAGGAGGCGGTGAGTCAGAGCAGCGCGCACTCCAGTGGCGCGTCTTCCAGTAGTGGGGCAGTGGACGGTTTCTCCCATTCATCCCTACTGGACGCATAAATGGCTCCAACTGCGCATTGCCAAGAGTCCCTCCCAGTAGTCGATAACGCTGTGGAGAGGTAAAGGCAAAACAAAAGGTTTAAAAAAACAGTATGAGCCTTCAAAGCTATCTTGTGCGTTTTTCATGTGAGCTGTAAAGAAAGATCTTTTGTTTTAGTGAGTTCAGCTCTCAAGAAACAGGATTGCAAATTGCGGACATTAAGTTGCCTGCAATCGTGTCATCTGAATCACCGTTCATGCCACTGTAAAGAAATTGGTCGCAAATCGAGTCAAAGAAGGGGTAGTTTGTTTCCACCAGAGTTCGGACGCAAATGACAGTTGGCATCTGTGTTCCAAGTCGAGATGCCATTTCTTAGGTTAGCCTAGCTGCCGTGCGCTTGTAATTCAAATTGGAGGGTGGACGGCGAGTAGTGTAGGTGCTGCGAGAAGACGCGCGCAAGCGAGTTGGGCAGCAACATTCACAATCTCGAGCTGCTCTGTCGCGATGACCTGTGTGAACCTGCTTGCGAGCAGCACCGACACACCAGGCAAGAAAGTCTGGGGTGCCACAAGTGCGGGAAGAGGTTCACGCCGCAACAAGGTCGCGACATGCATATGCAGGTCAGACACCAGCTCGTCGAAAGCGACCTTTGCGTTCAAGAATCCAAGACCGAAAAAGGAGCGAGGCAGATCTCGCGAGGATGTCAAAGTCAACTGCAAGTGCAACGTGTGTGGAAAGAAGTTCAGCACTCAAGCCGCCCGCGATCAACATCTCAGGACGAAGAAACACAAGCTCGTCGAAGGCAACCTGTGCGTTGAAGGATCCAAGACCGAAAAGGAGCGAGGCAGACCTCGCGGCGAGGCTACTTGGCCTATGGCCACCCGAGACCAATCCTTGAGAATCTGCGCTCTGGACTTGCTGCTATTGTACCTCAACATCATTGCATCCCTTTCAGGGTGAGCCGATGTTTCGGGCCAATTTTTGCTCCCCACTTGCCCGGGGGCCATTCCAGCAGCTGGTCTGGGCGCCTTGCCTGCATCTAGTGCATCTCATTGTTTCCACTAGTGACTGCTGGCTATTGCTGGCTGATCGTGTCAGGGACTGGAACGTTCTCGGAAAATATTAGAACCGAGATCTGAGGTCATTAGAGGCAAAAGCTAATGTAAGCTAGTGCCAGGCGTATTTCCAGGGTCAATCCCGGCAACTAATAATCGAATTCATCATGACACGCACACAGTTCGCAAAGTGGAGGGCACGTCGTTCACGCTCAAAGCGGTTTTTTCTGGAGGCTGACACAACGGAGAAAGATCAGTGAAGCCACGAAGTGAGAGCGTAAACAAAACATATCGGAAGGTGGGGTGGAGAAAGATGGGAAGGCACGAAGACCAGTATATTTGTGGCGCCAAGTCGAGGTTCTGGTGTGTGAACTCGTTGGACGAAGGACTTAAGTCTCTCGACCGAGAGCTGGCCGTGTGGTAAGTGAGGTGACGTCCGTCAGCTGAGTGGAAGAGCCGGCCAACTTGATTATCTGACGGTGCCTTTCCTTTCACGCACAGGTTTTATGGCGGTCGCTTGAAGCAATTTGGGGCGAGGAAGGTGGCCATGGCGCTCAATGGAAACGAAACGCTTCGACAGTTAGGGTAAGTTGTGCATGTGCTGAGTGTTGCTGGGGCAAATGAGCTAGTACGTGTGACTTTAACACTGGTTTGGCAAAAACATTAGGACTTTACTGAACTTTCTCGGACTTGATGGCTGACAATCCCATGTCTTTTGGGTGAAATAGTCTTACGAGGTATAAAATTGGCGATGGAGGAGCATTAGCAATTGGTTGCGCGTTGGAGAAGAACACTGCGCTGATTTCGTTGAAGTATGTTTGACTCTGACACTGGTTTTGGTGGGAATAGTTTGATAGTACCTTGCTGAACTTCCTCGGACTTGGGATTTCACCTCTTTTTGTACTGAAATAGTCTTAATTATAACGAGATTGGCAATGAAGGAGCATCAGCGATCACGCTGACTGAGCTGGGATTCACCTCTTTTGTACTGAAATAGTCTTAATTATAACGAGAATTGGCAATGAAGGAGCATCAGCGATCGGTCGCGCGTTGGAGAAGAACACTACGCTGACTGAGCTGGGANCCCCCCCCCCCCCCCCCCCCCCTTTTTTTCTCGTCTTTTGTTGCTTACGATTTCATTTTATTTCGGTGAAATAGTCTTGGAACGAATTACATCGACGCTGAAGCAGCAATAGCAATTGGTTGCGCGTTGGAGAAGAACACTGTTTTGACTGCGCTCCAGTATGTGTGGCTTTGACACCGGTTTGGGAAAAAATCAGTGCCTTGCTGAATTTTCTCGTCTTCTGTAGCTGACGATCTCGCGCCCTTTTAATTGATTTCGATTGAATAGTCTTGATGAGAATTTCCTTCATGCAGAAGGAGCATCGGCGATCGGTCGCGCGTTGGAGAAGAACACTGCTCTGACAACGCTGAAGTACGTGTGACTTTGCCACCGATTTGGCAAAAAGCTTCGAAGTCAACTTTCGAAACCTTGTCGTTCTTCGTGGCTGACGATTCCAAGTCTTTTTGCAATGAAATAGACTTTTTCGTAATTGGATTGACGCAGAAGGAGCATCAGCGATCGGTCGCGCGTTAGAGAAGAACACCGCGCTGACTTCATTGGAGTACGTTTGACTCGAAAACCTTCAGTATCTTGCTAATCATTTCTTGGACTTGGTGGCTGACGAATTCACGACTTTTTCTCAATGAAATAGTCTTGATAAAAACGGAATTGGCGATGAAGGAGCATCAGCGATCGGCCGCGCGCTGGAGAAAAACACTGTGCTGGCTACGTTGGTGTATGTGCGACTTTGACACTGGTTTGACTTTTTTGTTAGGTACCTTGCTAAACTTTCTCGTTCCTGGTCGCTGAAGATTTCATGTCCTTCTGATTGATTAATTAGTCTTCGAGACAATAAAATTGGCGATGAAGGAGCATCAGCGATCGGTCGCGCGTTGGAGAAGAACACTGCGTTTACTGAGCTGAAGTACGTGTGACTTGGACACTGGATTGCCGAAAACGTGTAGGTCTTAGTGGCTGACGATTTCACGTTCTTTTTTTGGTGACATAGTCTTTGGGAGAATTTTATTGGCGCTGAAGGAGCGTCAGCGTTCGGTCACGCATTGGAGAAGAACACTGCGCTGACTTCTTTGGAGTACGTGAGACGTTGACACAGGTTTGACGAAAGCGTTTCGTACCATGCGAAATCTTCTCGGACTTGGTTGCTGACGATTGCATGTTCTTTGATTGATTGAATAAATAGGCTACTAGACAATTATATTGGTGTAGAAGAAGCATCAGTGATCGGTCGCGCGTTGGAGAAGAACACCGCGCTGACTTCTTTGGAGTACGTGTGGCTTGACACCGATTTGGTGAAAAAGTATCCTACATCGCTAAATTTTCTCCTCCTTTGTGGCTGACAAATCTCATGATGTTCTGATTGATCGAATAGTCTTCAACACAATAAAATTGGCGATGAAGGAGCATCAGTAATCGGTCACGCGCTGGAAACGAACACTACGCTGACTTCAATCAAGTACGCGTGACTTGGCACTGGATTGGCGAAAACGTTTAGTCCCTTGTATTTTTCTTTCCGGACTTGGTGGCTGACGATTTTGTGTCTATTCCATGATATAGTCTTGGAGACGAAACACTTGGGGAGGAAGTAGCATCAGCGATCCGTCGCGCGTTGAAGAAGAATACTGCCCTACTATCTAGCGAAGGAAATACCTGATATATTCTGAAGCGCGAATTCTTCTTGCGAACCCATGCACGGTGCGCTGAAGAATGATCGTACTCCAAGAAGAAGGACAGGAGATTGTCATTGTTCAACCTGACATTTTGCCCGGACCATGATGTCACTGCTGCTAAAGTCGAGCTAACCTAACCTAACCTAACCAGTTAAATAGAATTTTTATCTTTCCAGATTGTTTTAAAGGGCAGTTACATTCAAGGTAGCCCAGCTTGGAGGCCATTCTGGCGCGGCCAGGAAACCCTGCGGGTTGTTGCACTCAACGCACATTGTGTTGTAGAGAGCTTTGTCCACCGAGGTGCTGTTCACGGTTGGTGGGGGAAAGGAAGATGTAGCTTCGCCATGCGGATAGCCTTGCAAAGTGTCAAAGCACTGCTTGCAAGCTGGCCAGAGCCCTGGAGCGGCGTTCTTGAACATAGCGACATGTGCAATGGTGATGTCAGAGCTGGCGCGCAAACTTGTGGAGGTTCGGGCCTCATTTGCGATCATGCGAATCTGAGCCCCAAAAGGTTTCGTAATGCCTCGGGATCCCACAATCTGCGCAGAAGGTCTGTCCATTGGGTTCGCATCGGAGGAGATCTCCTGCGTCAGTTCAAAGTCAAGAAAGTCAGTACTTTGCCCGACGATGTTTGCGCTCTGGAAGGAGTCCCGCGAAATGAAGGAGCACAGATTGACAGGTCCCCGGCAAGGCGTGCGAAGAATGGAAGGGAGCGATCCAATTCTCAGAACAAACTCCTGAGAGCTTGAGGCGGCAAGTGTCGCACGAACTGTGCATTTCGTTCCATCGCTATTTGAGATTTGAGCGTGAATGGTTTGATTGGCGTCAGCTTGCAAGAGGGCGCACTCACCATCCATTCCAGACCTCTTTGAGAATTCATCATACTCACTTGCGGTAAGGTTTTCCGTGCTCGAGAATAAATGAGAGTACACATTCTGCTGGAACGAGTAGCAAGGAACTGTTTCCTTGATTTGTGGAACGCCAAGCTCTGGCGCGTCGTAGAATTCCGGTTTTGGTTTCAGTTGCACAGGCAGATCACCAACAACGTAACCGAGGCATCTTGGGTCAATGGTGGCGAGATCGTGATTTGTGCACAGATCTGGCTCAGAGTGCATTGCCACAGGGCTACCTTGCGAAAAGAGGCCCACTCCATTTGCTCCGTATGCGGCACCGGAAGCAGCCATATTTACTCCCTGTGATGCAGAAAACCCCTGCGCAAAGCCAATTTGAGTGCCAGTTGTAGGTGTGTTCATCGCCTCGTTGCTCCATAAAAAGTTGGTGATGCCGCTGGAAACATACGAGTCGATTGGGTGCGGCTGAAAGAAATCATTGCAGATCAACAGACCAAAGTCCACGCCAAACTCTGTGCGAAGGATGGGGTTATCCGGGTAGTGAGCAAGGGTCAGAGGCGTTGGTTGCACTGCCATCGGAGCCTCCTCCGCGAGACTTCTCTTAAAGTATCTGCCCACGAGCTCTCCACGATGGTTGAAAGTGACAATGGTGTTGAAAACCATGACATCACCTGGAGGGCAAAGGTCGCCAACGTGCTCCCTTGAGCAGGGCTGGCTCGTGTACATGGTCGCAGAGACATAAATTTGGTTCTTCCTTGCTGCGCAAGAGAGGAGCTGCGAAATCGGGCGATTGTTCCATGATCCCGCAGAGCAAGGTAGCTCAAAGTCTGCTTGCGAGCTGTTGCTGATCTCTGGAATGTATTCTGCTCGCGTCTCTAGAGCAGTCTCCCAGGTGCAGGTCGCAGTCAAAGAAGAGGGCGTGTTCAAGCTTGTTTCGGGAAAAATGATCAACTGCGCTCCATCGGCCGCAGCCTCTTCAATGATTTCAATCATCCCTCTCGTGGAATTGAGGTAACCTTCCAGAGTAGCGCGGGCATCGTACTGCCAACTAGCGGAGGCGACCCGAAAGTGGCCAGCCGGGACGCTTGTTGCGGGCTTTCCATTGAAGCGTCTCCCTTCGCTAAGAGTACTTGCGGACAGGATAAACACTAGCGCACTAGTCGTCTTCATCTTTCTCCTTCTCAAATCAAAATTTCTTCGGTGGGGGCTTTTGCAAACTTTTTAGTTGCTTTTCTTCGCTTTTCTTTGTTAAGGTTTGGAAGTGTTTCTTGTCGTGTTTTGGTTTTGGTTTTGCCTGGAACATTTACAAAGTTGAGGCGTTTTGGTCCGATGCGTTTGTTTCCCCAGATCAACGCTTGCTCGAGTACGATGCGAAAACTCTCTGCACATTGCCCGGTCTTTCCGGGACTCTTTTGCCGAAAGACTGAATTTGGCGGGACGGTTTTCTCTTGATTACGACCTTGGTTGAACCCTTCATCCCACGTTCTTTGCTGCATCATCGATTCCAATCCGCACTTTTTCCTTCTCGCAGTCAGCCAACCTTGATTGATCCTTTTGCAGGTTCGTTGAGCTTTCAATTTGAAAAGGACCATATCGTTGACACTGTAAAGTAGGATCTATGTTGGGCTCGTCAGCTCAGCAGCCCCGTTCGTTGAATGCATACATCAATCGAGGCTGGCTCGCTGTTTTCAGCTCCATCTCGTGTTCATTAAAAGTCCCATTTCAGTCAGTTCAGCTACCTCGAAGTGCTACGATCATCGTATGATTCATGCTGATTGTAAGTGTTCACATTCTTCGACAGTTTCAACTTGGAGGTTCTCACTGCGAAGGAGTTCAGGAAAAAATCCATTTGTCACTCGAATACTTCGTCCGTGGTCCTATGCCTCCTCTAACAACTACCGTAGGTGATTTGCACACAGAGCATATTGCGCCAGCAGTGACGCAATATGACTTGTTCGTTGTTGTTCTTCTTGACTCGATTAAAAGAAATGATCAAAAATCTTACATGAACATAAACTAACCTAAATTCTACCCTAGTTGGAAGGGTGCAGCAGCATGGAGGCTCGCACCTTTTGTGGGCAGCCTTGTCCCCGCCAACCACAATACATGGAGACATCTGCAAGGTCGCGTGCTCTGGAGAGCCACAACTTGCCTGTTATTGTAGGCCTGCAAATCTACTGTGTTTGCTTGCTCCTAAACCCTTAGTTAGAGCGTCTGCGCAGTTGATTGCTGTGGGTATCCCCATCATCTTCACTACCCCTTCATCTTGGAGAGTCTTCACTCCCAGAGCCCTTACATCAATATGACGCTGCCTAGATGACGCTTGCCCATTCTCATAAGTTGAGATTGCTGCGATGGAATCAGTAATTAGATCAATCGCTCCCAAACACTCTCGTCGTAGGACAGTCCCCCCAACTGGCATCACACTCTGCAATGTCTGAGCGCGTCAACCTCTCGTACAACTTCAGCCTCAGGTCGCTCGTCCAACTTCTACTGAGTGGCAGTGAAACCGAGCGTTTGTAGAGGCACAGTGCGTGGCGTGTTTCATTTCAGACGAAAGGGACAACTACAACATCGTGTCTGTCCACGGTGTTGCAACTATGATAGCTCGCACCTCGTTTCCTCCCGACGCTCAAGGCGTTGAGGACTCGTTGCGCGTGGAATAGGTAAAGCGCAGTTCTCCTCAACAATGTTGGCCACAAGAACCGCAGCGCGCACAACGTCGATGTTGTAAGGCAATCTTTCGTTGTAGCGCGGAACAACGCGGGCTTGGCCGCACCATTTCCAGAACACAAAATGGACTCTTGCCGATAATGTGTCGTTGACTCATCGACTCGTAACACAATTTTGCCTCAATTTTAGACATTTCCTTTTTAAGAAATGAACTAATGAGACCTCCAATCCAACTACAGAGGGAATTGTTCTGGAGGACATACATACACAAATCCAACCAGCCAATCAAGAACCACACTCCATACTCGATTTACATTGCAAATAAATAAAAACAGTATCTGATAAAAAAGATCAAGTCTCCCAGCTACGCCACATCGCCGTACTCCTCTGAATAGGTTCTCCGTCTTTCAACGATGAGACCGTTTCGCGTTGTTTAAGTCGGTTCGCTTTGGCAACTTGCAAACATGTTATAATCGTTAGTACTCCAAACAGGGTGATGCCCATGACGACTAGCGGAGGAATTAAGTCAGCCCTCGCCTCACAGGTCTTGAGAGGAACCTGATCAGCCTTAAAATCACGATAGAATTCGAATTCTGCGCCGACAACCACACCAAAGATCGAGAACGTAGCAACCTGAAGCGCAAGACCGACGAATGAGCCCGCAAGGTAGGTCCAAACAGAAATGGACGAACCCGCGAAGATCAAGCTTGGCAATGGCAACAGGTACAATCCAACAGTGTTACGAAGAAGAATCACCGCCAAAAGTCCGTTTACCTGAAGATCATCCTTGGCGACGTGAACAAGTTGAGTATTGAAAGCGAGCTCGTCAATTTCGTAGACAACGATAAGTTCGTCAAGATCGATCTGAAGGCCATTGCTTCGTGCCAGTTTCCAACCAACCAGCGCTCCGAGCATACGTCCAGTCAGTGCTGAAGTGATGGCGAGAGCCGTTCCCTCTGTAGGTCCATACGACGCACCAAAGAGAATCCCAAATGCCGCAGTATACATGAGGGCGGTTGACACATAAGTGCTCAGCAAAGCGACCACGGCAGCGGATATACTCCAGAGCAAAATTGGACTGGCGGGGCTGTCCACTATTGCTTTGCCAAGGCGCAATATATAAATTGAGGCAAGTTTCATTTCCGTCTCACAGATGAGGCTCGAAGCGTTGTGCGAAGTCTGAAAGCTTTCAGGGCACGAAAACTTCTGTCCAGGGAGAGCAAACCCATTCACACCCACGCTGAGATCCCCTTCGCAATACAGCAGTTGCTGCCTGCTCCACTCGGACAATTGGAACGTGGAGTTGATCAAGTTGAGGACTCCGCAAGTCAACAAGATGAGGACTGAAAAGTAAATCCACGCCAACCACCGTTTGAACAAATAACTCCCATTCATCGCGTCTGTCTCTCTGTCTTGGTCGCCTCGTTAGAAAATGGCAAGCCAAAGTGCCCCCGCCTTCGGCGGTCTTCTTCGTGCTTGAGAGTTGCGCCTTCGTTTCGTTCGCAGTTCAGTTCGCTGCCAGAGTCAGGCTTACTCAGTGCATAGGCTCGTGAGTAGCGCCATGCCTTCGGCAGGCGTAGTCAATCGCCTAACGGGAGGATCGGATAGAACTGCCTAACAGCTCTCTTCCTCTCCGTAGAATGCGACGTTCAAAGCAGTAGAACGAAAAAGTTGTCGATTTCGTGAAGCTTGATAGTGTTTGTCCATAGGAAATGATTGTATTTGCGACTGTTACCGTAACGCGTTTCAAAGCTCTCGTGCTGAACCAAAGCGGCACTATAGATCACTATAGTGTTGTTACATAACCTACAACTTTATCTCTCTCAAAGATAATACTATCTACTAGCTAGCTTAAATAGTAGTGTCACCTTCAGAGTCATAACCCTCACTATGACAGAAGTTATAGCTGCTCACTGTCGTTCGCCTCCGCTGGAACTGCTGCTCCGTGGCGCAGAATGCAACCATCGCAAGTAGAGGTCTCCCCAGCTTCGACCTTCACCCACAAAAATGAACATTACTCACCTCACCACTCAAATAACTCAAATGCACAGTCTTTGATGGCTGCACCGAATAGCCCAGCTTGATCCGCGCTTTGTACTTAAAATTTCTGTCGCGCTATAATGCGGCGAGTGCAGCGAGCACCTTTTCTCCTTTGTTTGGGGAGAGAAAACCGGGATTGATTGCGATTGGGGAAAGACTATGCAAGAAGAAGAAGAAGAAACACCGTCAACAAATCAGCTTGCTCGCGCCCCTCGACACACTCCTCAGGCTGGCGGTCCAAAAATAAAGTGGTGGCAACCCGAGAGTCACGGCACTAGTAGGTTGTGACTAATTCAAGTGCGGTATCAGTACCACGAATACAATTCTCAAATTTTAACGCAACACAACATAAACAATACAGCTACAGTGTGTGATAGTAACAGTGCCACAACTACAATGCTCAAAATTTGACGCAACACAACATAAACAATACAGCTACAGTGTGTAATAGAATCAGTACCACGAATAGAATGCTCAAAATCTGACGCAAAACAACATAAAGAGTACATCTCTAAGTGACAGGGAAGAGGCGTAAGCTTCGCGAAATGATTTCATTGAACTGTCCAAGCGATCAGAACCTCACTAGCTAGTGAAAAGCCTGGCGAGCAAAACCATTAGAATCAGAAGAATTCACGGAATTTGCTGCAGTCACAGAGTTTGCTTGCAGTCAGTGCAGTGGAGGTGGATGACAGTGATGGAGCTTTAGGTTACCATAGTGGGTTGCAGGCAGTGAGGTTCACCAATATTGGCTATCAGACTTTAGTCGTGTGCACACCCTGTGCGCACCTCTCCTCCATGATGACGGAACGGTGACTTCCGTCGGAAAGTGCCTGTCCCCCAAGAACCTTGGACGAATGTAGCATGGATGAAAGTGGTGGAACCCATCATTCTTGGACAGATGTTGGTTGGATTGCGCGACGGCCAAGTTCTCCTCGCTAGGAAAGGATTAACCCTAAACGTACAAAAGCTCGGCAAACACTTTGTCGTGGCGCCGGTCAAGGTCGTATCCAGCAACTTTCGAACGGATGCAATCTGGTTGTGGTTCTGGATGAGGATGGCAATGCGGCGAAGTTGAGCGAATGCCACGAGCCGCAGGTA
>BLSF01000085.1:0-145133 GCA_012862575.1 Parietichytrium sp. I65-24A
GAAGTGTTTTTATATCATCCACACTTTGCTGCGCGCTCGCCAGCAACATCCTTTATTCTACCGTCCACCACTGGGTGGAGACTGTATTTGCTGTCCGTGGAACGCGTTCCGACACGACTAAACTTGCGGACAGCGCGCATGAATGTGGCTCCATATTTTGAGCTCATTTGACTTATACCACTCAACACCGAAGTCGCAAGGAAGTGATTTCGAACCAGTGTGGGCAAGTTTGTATTCCGCTCATCGTCCACGAGAACCTTGCAGTTCTCAAAGTCGTAGCCGTCCTTTCCTTTAGCCAAATACGTCTTTGTAGCCAGGCTATATACCTTGTTTTGATCGAGCTGCACACCATTTACGCTAACAGAGACGGGGTCAACGCGTGCCATCGGCTCCTTCCTCGAGTCGAATTCGAACCGAATGCCACTTACGCAAGGAAAGCGACCTTCCAGCTCGGGCGCCTTAGAGACACCGTTTTCCAAAGCGAGGAGGAGCTCTCTCCCTGTGAGCTCAAGCACTGTGATCCCGTCTACCATAGGCAACAATGTTCGAAGGTCTCCAAGAGTAAATTTGCCGCTCTGTATAACATTGTCCATTCTCAGCGTGCCGGAATTGATCAGTGCAACGTCCACAGTGCGACCGTTCTCGTCAGCCTTGACTCCGTGCCGCATGATGTCTGCAATAAAGTTTGCCGTGTTCGTCTCCTCCTTCCGGACTTTTGCAAACCTGCACTCGAGATCCACGGCCATCTCGCCGATAACCTTGTTCATATCCTTGGCCACTTTTTCTTCAAAGTGCGAAACAACGTCCGCGATGTCCTCGTCCTCGGGCTCGTCCGCTGGTACAATGTGACGGTCAATTTCGTCCACGGAGACGCCACTGTCTTGGTCGACCGTCATGGAAACAGAGCTAAACTCGCGAAAATCCGTGCCGGACTTGACGATCTGCACTCCCGCAATATTTCTGCAGCCATAGTCATGATCATGACCACCTAGAATAAGATCAATGTATCCTGCCGTCTCTCGCGCAAGCCTTTCGTCGTTTCCCCAACGCATATGAGTTAGTGCGATGACCACGTCTGACTCTTTTCGCAACTCGGTAGCCATTCGCTTTGCGCAAGACACAAAGTCCTCATAATCCAAGTCCTCCTCTTCGACCGCAGAAAGGGTGGCCATCCACGCCCACTCTACCAACCCCAACACGCCTATACGTACGCCCTCGGGGGTCACAATGACGTGCGATGTACTTGCGTTCGCCAACGGAGCCTTACCATCAGGTATGTATCGCACATTGGAAAGCACCCAAGGAAACTTGCATTGAGCCTTCAGATGTGCAAGTTGCTCAATTCCAAAATCAAAGTCATGATTCCCGAACACCGCCGCTGCAGGCTCCACAGCGTTCAGCACCGGTACCATCTGGGCGCCTCTTGTGGTGACTGAAATTATAGACGGGTTGAATGCATCTCCGGAGAAAAGTACTAGAGGCTCCACACCAGTAAATCGTGACCCCCCTTTTTTGAACTGCTTTAGCATGTGAACAAATCTTGCAGCACCGCCTTCCCCATTGATTGGCTGGATATTGTAGACGTCATTGAAGTGCAAAACGAGCAGCTCGGCTCGGCGAGGCGGAGGCCGTAGATTCTGTGTCTGCGCGGCTTTCTCTATCAACTCCAACGCCCCCCGCAGCGACTTGACCAGCTCCTCCTCACTTTGTGCTTCAGAAACTCTGCGAATCACTTCCATTTGCAAGTGCTCCAGACTCCGAGACTCGCACCGTAGATCGGCCACTGAAGGCAGTCTCTTCCACATTTTCCGCCCCCCGCCTTCGGACTCCACAACCTGCACGTCCTTTTCATCGACGCTCATTTTTTACCAGTGCAGCGGCACAACCCGTACGACTGCTCTCGCCTCGCCCTGTTCTCTCGGACTGTGACTCTATTTCTTTGGTCGGTCTTGCAAATACTTCCATTGACTGACTGTGTGAGCATCTTTGTTATCTTTGTTCAGAACATCAACTTGAAAATCAATCAACAATGAACAACAAAACTTACAAAACAAGGCAATCTTTGTCTTCCACTTCACCTACCGACAATCTTAGTAGTAAAGTAATAGCAAAGTTCCAAATAGTTCTAATAAGATGCTCTCCTCGCTAATGCATTGACTAGCGTATCCTACTAAAGCGAACCTTGTTCTAGGCCAGGACTGCTACTGTTACCTGTTCTCTCATTGGCAAGTCATACAGAGTTACCCATAAGAGTACTTGAACGCACCTCACCACTCGCAAATCACACATCGCAAAGCGAGGCCAATGCATAGCGCGTAACAGCGTGTAGGAGGTCCTTACTAAGTGATCATGAGCGCTAACTGCTGCTACTCAGCACTCTAGAGCTGGTGCAACTCGAGAATGAATATGAATGAATGCCAGTTGGAGTCGATGGCTAAGGAGGCCGACTAGGCGAGAGGTAGGGGTGGACGTCACAGTCAATTTGAAAACATTGTTTTTGACTATTTTTTTCAATTGATTGACTTTTGACGAGCTTGTGAGCGCGTTTTGAATTCAAGCTGAGCGCCGCGACAGTGGCGAGAAAGAGAGAAAGAGAAGCTTCAAGAATCAAGAAGACCCCATCAATCAAGAGTGACACTCGCCAAAGGTTCTTCCTACATTCGCGTTCGTTCATGAATGCTTGTCTGATCCACACAGCCAACTTTGAAAAGGTCGACAACAACGTCCTTGGCGACTGTGAGTAGGGAGGGAAAATTAGTCGAGGAGGCGTAAGGCGACCGGCGACGAGCGGTGAGGATGCCCCATTGCCTAGCGCAATGGAGCAGACGTTGAATGGAGAGTTTCACGGGTAAGTGCCAAGTGAGCGCGGTTCGCCAGAGGTTAGTGGCTTTGCCGTCTGCAGGAAGAGTTTGTGGGGATTGCAACTGACAGACTCGGGAGCAATATCGCAGGAGGAACTATGTCGTCACGTGGACAGTGCGGCCGGACGAGGGCCTGGCAATTCATCTGGAGGACGATGACACGGGGTTCATGTGGCAGAGTGAATTTGAGGCAAAATGTGAGTAGTTGAGTTGTTTGTTGACGTAAACAGGTTGTGAACGGGTTAGGAACCAAGTCTCTTTTGCTGGCGTCAGACTGACAAATCGTGTGCTGCACGCGGAAAAATTGGGCTGAGTAGACGTGGAGGACATAACGAGAAAGACGGGCAACTTCAAGAAATTCTCGGTGTTCTGTAATATGTTTGAGACAGCGTTGATGAAACCCAGTCCCAACGTCTTTGCGGACATTCTCACCTCTCACGACCTGGAACTCTTGAAAAATCGAAATACCAGTCAGACAGACCTATCGCGCAGCAGAGGCTCACGGGAGGCAGCCCGCAAGCACTCAAAGAGGTACATCATCGTGACGTACATTGCGGCGTTTGACAGAGTACACTTTCCGCTCCCAGTGACGGTCTGCGAGACCCCGAGTGTTCAAATGTTACAACGCACTGTTCGCCGGCTGCGCGCGGGGCGCGGGAGCAATGCGGACGGCAATCGTAGCGATTTGTCAAAGGAAGCCAGCGCAAGTATGGTTGGCGACAAACAGAAACAGAGCCTGGAGAACCAATTGCAAGACCTTCAGGCAGAAAATGCGAAACTGAAGCAGGTCGTGCGCAAGCAGAAGCTTCTCAATCAGAAGACGAGAGCTGTGTCTGATATGAGCACGGAGTTACAAGTTCAACTTCATGCAGAGAGGGATTCCTGGGAAACTGAAAGAGCAGTCTTGGAAGGCGAAATAGACTCCTTGCGAGCTCGCCTGAGCTCTTCCGTTGAAGGGCACCATCATCAGTCACTAGCTTTGAGCGAGTCGCGCTGGCAGAAGCGGTACAAGACGCTACAGGAGAAAGTTTCCATGCTGGAATCCTCCTTAGCCACCGCCACGGAATCTCACAAGCGAATTCAGGAGCGAAGGAAGAAGGAATTGGACAAAGCATTGCAAGAGTCTGAAAGGCTTCGTGCGTCGAACCGTCAGCTGAGGGCCCAGCTCCGTGAAGCGAAGGAAAACAGACCGTCGAGCAGAACTCGGCAATCCACGACTCAGGGTCATAGCAAGCTTGTTGGACCGGCCAGCCAGCGTCTGGGTAGAGCCCCGCAGCGAGCAGCTCTAAACAGGTCAACAGATTCCAACTCTTCCAACCGATCTCTTTCAAGGCCAAAACCAAAACCCTCTGCACCTAGGCGCTCTCGCAGCCCTCGCTTTGACCCGACTGCCTATCAGCGCGAGCAGCGAGAGAAGCGTCTTCAGCGGGCCGAATCAAATGGCAGGCCGCCTTTTGGCGCTCCAAGTGCCACAGCAAGCGCAAATCGGCGCCAAACAGCAGGTAATGGCGTTCCCAGAAGCAGGTCTATGAGCAGCAGCCAAGGGGTGGCTCGACCAGCTCCAAGATCCAGCAAATTTCCCTCCTCAGCTCGGGAGAGTAACATCTCGCGTGGCTCGAGATCTCTAAACATGTCAGGTTCGGGTTACATCTCTAGTGACTCTGCCGTTTCCAGACGCTCGCAAGCGTCAAGAATGTCAAATACATCTAATCGATCCACAGGATCCAGAGCGTCCAAGCTCTCCCGCACTTCGGGGCAAAGTGCGGTATCAAGGGCTTCAAAAGCTTCTACTTCGTCGCGCGCCTCGGGGCGAAGCGCTGCGACGCAGTCCTCTCAGAAGTCTGGGATGTCTAAGGCGTCGAGGGGCTCCAAACAGTCTGCAAAGTCAACCGCTTCCAAGTCTAGCGGACGACACACACCCAGAGCTGGTTCGAAAGGTAGTCTAAAACCTGACGCCGCCAAGCGCGCCCAAGGGAAATCGGTGCCGAAACCTACAAGTTCCAACCGCGAGCCCAGGCCTACACGAACACCGGTCTCTTCAGCGAAGCGCTCTACATCCAAACAGGCAGCCACCGGTCTCGCGTCAGCTGCCGAGAATGCCATTGACATGGTTGTACCACCACAAAGTCGGTCCATTGTGGAGACTTCTTCGTCATATCTCTTCGAGGCGACCATAAACTCCGGCGAGGTGGATGCGCTTGCTAGTTCCCAGTTGTCCGAACAATCCTCGGTCGAAATCGAGGATATAGATCGGCGTCTTGCACAGTTGCAAAGCTTCCTGAGGCAGGAGCGAGCTAAAGGGACATAAATCGTTGACCCGTGTATTTTTCTTTGGTGCTTGCGGTAAATATCAAAGAGCTTTTGTTTAGAATTCATAACTCTGGTGTCTGCTAGCTTTGCTCAGAGTAGAAGAAAGAAACTTTTGAATAAAAACAAAAACGAAAAAAAATCCACTCTACACCCCCTTCCTCAGTTCTTTTTCAGCGAGGTTCAAATGGGCCTCTTTTCTTTACGACAGCCCCCAGGGTAGAATAAAATGTTGCTGCGAGAAGGAGAGAGTATTATATCTAATGGAATCCTTGGTTTTTTCTTCAATTCAAGTAAAAGTTTATCCGAAATTCCATTCCAAAGTAAGAGTTAGAACCGGAAAATGGGAAAAAACAGCCAGCAAATGAAATTCACCCAGAGAACTTCAATGCCAAGGCTTGCTATCGCCCTGTCAAAGCCACGAGACGAGCGGAGAACACTACTGACCCGAACGACTTGGTTTTCTCTTCCACGGCAATCTAGGCAGGTGGAAAGTCCGTGGTACCGCCGCTGATGGTTCGAGAGACAAAAGTCGCAAAATACCCAAATCAGTGTCCTTGAGAAAAATCGTACCAGGAGCATCCATTGCAAAACTTACCTCATCACCGTTTCCAGCTGCGAGAGCCACCGCTTGGTGACCAAGTCGTCTTTCAAAGTATCGGCAAATGTATTGTCCCTAAGGGCAGATGGTAAACAGGATCGCAGGGCGTCCCGAGCGCGGCTATGCTCTGCCAGTCTGAGGTAGCAGCGCACGATATGTTTCAAAAGTCTCGCGGAAGGGACTTCGATGAGCGAAGCTACCATGTTGCTCAGAACCGTACTAACAGCATAGAAACGCTCGGCCGTGGCACAAATGTAATTGAGACCCATGTCATCTAAGAGGATTTTTTGCACAATGAAGGTAGCAACTGTCTTCGACAGCTCGCTGCCAGTCTCCATAATTCGCAGGCAAAGCGGAATGATCTCGGTCGAGAGCAGAAAGTTAATTACATCCGGATCATCCATTTTCACTAACGCGCCGATTACACCAAGACTCGTGAGCCGCAAATATTCAAAAGGCCGGTTTTTGCTCACAGTGTTTAGAAACGGGTAAAGATACAACGGGATTTGAGCTGTACCAGTACGAAACAACATAACAGCAGCAGTTAGCTTTTGGAGAAGAAAAAAATAATGCTATCCGATCTGCCGCAGCCCACTTACCATTCAAAAACAATGTCCGGGTGTCAGGGTGAGAGGCCACGCACTGAAGCAGCGCGAGCGCGTTGCAAACCCTGTTTGAAGCATGCGCCGTCAGCTGCGGCGGAGACAAAGAAGGATAGATTGCGACAATCTCTTGCAAGAGCGCGGCGATCGTCCCAAACGAATGCCAGAGGATCGGTGCAAGGTCAGGGAACGACTCGCGTTTCTTGCTCAGCTCCAGCAACGCGCTCTCCCGCTGCTCTGGGTTCGTGAGCTCCACCACAAGTTGAAACTGCGACGCATTCGCCCCTGGGTCGCCCTTCACCCCCATTTGCTGTTGTTGTTGTTGTTGTTGCTGCTGCATGGGCTGCGATACCGGCGCGCTAGACGCCGGATGGTACATTCGCGAAGCGAGCTCGCGATTCACTCTACCTTTAAATCTTGCGCCGCCTTATCCGCATGCAAAGGCAAATGCGTGCGCCGATACCTTACTTGCGCAATTCCTCTCGCTTCCCCGTGCGCACCTTGCCTCTCTGCAACGCCGATGTGCTAACAAAACTCTGCGCTCTCACAGCTCACACTCACACGTGTGGAAAAGTCACTTTCATCCCTCTGTTCATCTGTTCATCTGTTGATTTGATTGATTGATTGATTGAGCTGATTGAGTTGATTGATGATGAACTAGACTTTAGAATGAGATGAGTGAGAGCTAAGAGCTAAGAAGAAGTAAACCAAACTGCCTAAGTTGCTTATAGCTGGTGGTATGGGTGGGTTACCCTAACTTAAGGTAATGCTCCAGTAGCTGTCTAGCGTTGGAGGTGATGAGCGCTAGTAGCGGCTTGGTGGTTGCGTCTTGCGGAAAGAGCGTAGTGAAGGGTAGAGTGAGAGCCTTGAAGTTCACGACAAGTCAAGATGAACCTGTTTTCGATGTTCGTCCGCTGTCCTATCGATTATCTATGATTCGTGTTAAGAATGGCCGACTAATAGTTTTATAAGCTAGTCTGCATTAGTGCTCGAATGTGAGGGAAGGAAGGATATTTCTGAACTGACCTAAATTGTTGCCAACATTGCAGATCGAGTCGACAGCGATTCGGAACTACTCTGGCGCCTCAAAACTGAAGAAACGAGAACTGAGAACTGAGAACTAAGAAAAAGATAGTCTGAAGAGCCCGAGACTCCTTTCACAATCGCCACAAACGCACTGTGAAAGTCCGGATGGCGCAGGGAACCGATGCGATGCGAAAATGCGCGAAAACTTCGGAAACACCTCTTCTAGCAAAGATACTCAGGCCTTCTCCTAGGCCGCGGCCCCATTTCCCACGCGCTTCCCCTAAGGAACAAGCGAACGATCGCCCACAGAACTTGAACTTCGCAGCCCACCTAGCGGCTCCACTAGGACCTCTTACGCTGAAACGAAGTGCAGCGAACCACTCCTCCCCACACGTACGCCGCGCACCCCTCGCGATATCGTGCTTTTGTACGTCGCCAAAAGTGCACACCAAGCTAGTTGCAGGGACAGGCGCAGAGGCGCTCAGAGAAAGACAGAGAGAGAGAGTAGTGAGCAAGAGACGAAAGTAGAGAGAGGTTCTTCCTGCACCGTTGGCGCCAAGGAAAGGCGCAGAAAGAGAGAGAGAGAGAGAGAGAGAGGGAAAAAGTTAGAGAGCGGATCGAAGGAGCTAGAGCGATTGAGAGAGAGTGTGTGTGTGTTTGTGTGGTAGGTTGGAAAAGAGCATTGTGGGATTGCGCGAGAGGTCTTAGGTTTTGTCTGGCTGAGCGTGTCGGGTGGATACTGACTTTTTATTGCCGCGCTGTCAGAGGGAACGTTTGCAAAGTGACTCGAAATTGGGGGAGATCTGCCGGCCATTGGGGCATGAGGGTCTTGGAAAGAAGGGTGTAATGACGGGTACAATCGGGCTGGGGCCGCATGGCGGCATCGCCCCGCTGATCGAAGCTTCAGGTGAATCAGATCCCTCCGCTTTGCTCACCTGCTTTGACAAACGAGTCGAGATTAGAGACGCCATCACTGGAGAGGTTATCAGATCCATCGTTAGCTCTGAAAGAGTGGTCTGTGCTACGGTGCCGTCCACAAAGCAGGTGTTTTTGTCAGATGGGAACAAACTTGTGTACTTGGCCGTCCCAAGTCGCTCTGATCCGCCATTCAGCGCTCAAGTGATCTTTGACTACTTTGCAGGAAATGTTGCGGAAGTTGGCCCCGTGAATGAAGATTCCACGAAACAAGGTTTCCCCGTCCGTCTTTATCTGGATGCGCATGGTGCCCACTGCCTGCTGGAAGCGCTTCGCGCTCAGATGGAGACTCAGGATACACCAGTGGCATACAGAGCTCGGGTGCGCAAGTGCAATCTGATTGACCAGCTCCACGAGGAGTTGCAAAAATTCTACAAGCGCTCCTCTGTCGAGCATTGGACCCCGAAATCGGCTTATTGGAATTCCATTTTGTCCATCACAGTGTCCTCTCACTCGATTCTTGCGGTCTGTGAGTTTTTACTCCCAATTCTGGAAGAAGTGCACTCCAATGCGCTGCCCGTCGTTGTTAGCCTACTAGAACAGATATTTGAATTCATGAACATACCATCGGAGGCTGGTGTAACAGTCTTGTCCAGCTCGGTGAGAAAACATAACGCCGTGAGCTCGGGAGGAATGCACATAGAAAGAGAGAGACTTGAAACTCTGTACTCTATGCATGAAGACGATGCAAAGATCCTCTCTATCCGCCTAGATGGCACTGATCCCCGGGTCTCCAGGCTAGCTGCAGCTGGCTTTTATTACACCAGAGGAAAGCTCGACCGGGTTGGGAAAATTTCTCACTTTGAGTCCGGCGTGAGCGTGTCCCCGTACTCCCTCGTAGCACGTCGTCTCGTGGAGAGCCCCGTCTACGAGCACAGCTTGCTGGCCCCAGATTCTCGGTTTGTGCTGCAAAAGATCACAAACAACGTCCCGCTCTCCTTCTCACTGGCTGCCAAGCAGCACCAAATGTTCGCACGTGACAAGGCGGCTGGCTCATCAAGCTCCACGGCGTCCATTTATTTGCTCCGTCCTTGTTGCTGCACGCAAACGCCTTTAATTGCTTCCGTTTCGTCGGACGGCAATATTGCAGTGCGAACTTGCCAAGAAGGATGCGGATTAGGGTGGACATTCTCCTTCAGCTTTTCCATTTATGATCTCCCCGATGTCTCTACGTTGGAGCCTAGCCTGTCTTCCAGTGGGAGAGAAAAACCAAGCTCTTCTGCGTTGGAGCATGAGAGTGTTTCGGAGCCCGGAATCGTCCCCAAGAGCAAGGTCAAGCTGCCTTCCAAAGAGCAAACAAACGAGGCCGTCTTCTCGTCGCTTCACCACGCAATCAAAAATCAGGCGCAGGACTCAACCCCCCTTCCTGTAGATGTCTGTGTTATTCCGCGTCCCCGCAGGACGCGGTATCTGCGAACCAAGCCCCTCTCTGCTCAGCCTGGCGAAGCTGTTGCCCACCCACCGCCAGCAGCATCACCATCGAAACAGGATGCGAAATCTCCTTTGGCAGCCGACAAGTCAAACTCCTCTTCGCAGCATCCGGCTTTAGAGCTGGCAGCATCCTCCAAAGGGGATTCAAGCTCCAGAATGGCAGACAACCCCGTTGGTGCGGAGCACGGAGTCGAAGCAAGGGTCAAGTCCACAGCATCTACATCAGAGCTTGACAGCAGACGGCAGAGGTTCTCCAATGGACGCTTGCTTGCTTGGTGGCAGCGTGGTGTGGTGGTTGAAATTCTCTCGGGGCCATATGAGGGGCAATCCGCGTATATCCTCGACACGTTGAATATTTCTCACAATGGCATGGCAGGAACAGCCACAGTTTGCCTCTCCGGCTTTAAAGAGAACATCGAATTGCCCATCACCAAGCTTGCTCCTGCAAAGCCCGCCGTTGGAGATACCATCATGGTGATTTCTGGGAGCACGGGTCGAAAAGATCTTGGAGTTTTGGTGTCCACGAACGGGGAAAAGGGCTACGTCAAACTGCGGTGCAAAAAGTCCTCTTCAAAACGGCTACATTCGTCGTCGTCCCACCACCAATCAGCCTCAACCACTTCAGAGGCAGGGGGGCGTTTAGGCAAGCTTGAAGACCGATCCGCGGTTTCAAATCAAAAGTGTGTCCTCGAGAAAATTTTCAAAGTCGAGTACTCAATAGACTTAAAGCCGGAGACTATAGCTTCGCCCGAAGATTACGAGGGCCCCGCTGGTTCCTGCTTGATTGCGGCATTGTTTCATGCCAGCGAAAATGCGTTGCTACGGATTTACCGACGCAATCAAGGACAAACAGAAGTCCTGCAATTTATCCCCGTTGCAGGTGATCCAAAGAGTTTGCAATATTGCCCAAAGTCGGGTTCCCTTGTCGTATTTTCTGCCAGATCGTTACTTGTCTTTCGAATCATGAGCTATGAAGCCGGCTTTTATCCCAAGCCTGTGAGCCATCACACATTTGACGTTGTTCCCGTTGCGCTGCAGACCTTTCAGTCATATTCGTCCATCGCCCGGCACCCGTCGCCGCAGGAGAACGCACTGAAAGATGGCCCTGCCAGACGCGAAGGTGATTCGAGACCAGATTCCGCGAAGAGGGCTGCAGATCGAGACGGTGCTCTTCATCTCGCCTCAGCGGACGAGGACGGAAATGAAGATGTGGAGGACATTGACGAAGAAGACCTGGACGAAGAAGAAGATGAAGTGGATTTGGACGAGGACGACGCGGAGGAGGAACTCGACGAGGACGAAGACGCCGGCGAGCAATATGAGGAGTCTGATGACGCCCTTAAATCAATGGGCGGGCTCTCCTATTTCAACTCCACATCGAAAGCGCTCATGGCCAAGTCTAACAAAGCCGGAAAAGCTGGTACCGCTGCCGCTGGGGAGGGCAGAAAAAGCGCGATCAACTCCACACACGGGTCATTACCAGCATCCTCTTCGTCATCGTCGGTCACCTCAGCTACGTGGCTTGCGGCATTGTTTAGCGATGGGACGGTCAAGTTCTTTAACGCTGCCACATTGCTTCCAATCGCAGGCGGGGAATGCAACTTGAACGACACCCGCGAGGGCGCAACCAGCCCTGCGAGCGCGTTTGTGGCCTTTACTGTGGTGCACTCTAATGCCGGAATATATGTGTACGGTACACGAACAGACGGTGCCCTTGTTTCAAGGCACTTGCCCATATATCTCGATGCGCAAGGATACGGACAACTAGACAAGACTGTCGATCCGCCTTCGTTATTGCAAGCTCGAAATAACCCGCCAAGTCTTGCCGAACTGGAAGGCGTCAGTCGCCAGTTTGATTGGGAACTCTTGCCGTTTCACGCTTTTACTGGACCAAACGGCCGCCAGCGTGTGTACACCAAGGGCATGTCTGGGAGCTGTCTGCGTTGGCGCATGCTTGGCAAGCTCGGAGCTGATGGAAACGAACTTGACATCGACCAGGAGGAAGATGAGGAGGATGAGGACCTTCATGTCATGCAAGAAGATACTGCGGAGCAGAAAACTATAGTTGAAGGAAGTCCAGAGTCTACACCCAGCGGGAAAGAGCTCTCGTCCACGAAGGGTGCGGAAAATGCCACATGCTCTTTAGCTACTCTCACCGCAGACCAAGAGCACCTTTCTTGGGAGCTAGAGTTCCCGGAACCGTGCGCCCTGGGAAATTTGTACATCAAGCTGGATCTGCTCATGAGGCAGACTACTTCATCGCAACCAGCTCTGCGATTTCGTGGAGAGCCAGCTGGCTGCGCCAAGATACAGCTTCGCCCAGTGGTGTCTGAGCGTGATAAAGCAATACTTTTCACCGTGGAGGCTTGGATCAAACCTGAGTGGGCGCAAGGTCAAGGTGATTCTTCTCCAGCCTGTGATAGTGATGGCGCAATGGTGGTGGTGTATAAAACTATTCGAACAGCGGATGGCGAGCGACCTCAGTACGAGCTCTCGGTGTCTCAACCTGGGCATGCCACTTTCAAGGTGTGGAAGGATGATTCCACAGTCTACTCAACCTCCGTGCTCAAGGGCCTCGGCTCTGAGGAGCCACTCATGCGTTGCGGTGAGTGGCACCACTTGGCTGCAGTTGTGAGTGGCTCCGGGTTGGAACTATTCGTGAACGGTGATTTGTATGCCGCGAGTGAGCTCGTTCGCGTAGCTATGCGACCTGACATCGAAGTCACACGGAGCCCATCGTCGTTTATGAGTCCTGGTATGGAAAGTTTCATGAAGAACATGCCTTCTCTTGGCGCCACCATGATGGAAACGTCCAGGTCGAGCACTATGCGAATCGGCGGAGATGGCAAATCCCGTCCTTTTATTGGTTGTATCCGACACGTGAGGTTATGGAATGCGCCTCGCTCACAACAGCAAATTCGCGAGTGGATGCACCACAACATCGCCGGAGACGGCTCCGACACCCCTTCCGAGCCGGAAGGTGACGAGGGCTCGCTGCCCAATGGCGACGCCAAAAGCACATCGTCGTCATCAGGAAATTTGAAACGGTCGAAGCCGCGACTGAGACTGGACCCGAATGTTCTCCGTGCTTCCCCGTCTTCCATGCTTGCGCCAGAATCTGGACTATTGGTGGGCTGTTGGGGCTTCCTTGTTCAGAATCAGAAGGGAGCAGAGGTTGATGGGGCGAGCGCGGGCGGCTCTCAGATGTCTTTTCCAATGTTTGGAAACATGGCTGCTGGAAGCTCCATGGATGCTGTCCTTGCCGACACGGACAGTGCCGAGTGGATCGACACTCTCGTTCCTCTCATGGACTACACACCGGCACTTGCGCTGTCGGTGAACTCCATGGGGTGGAATGATCCTCGGTCGGAAACTCTCCTGCTCGAAAACAAAGAAATCGAGGGCTGCCAGATGCGCCTCGACCTCGGCGCTGTAGTATCAAGCAGCCTTCGTATCTCGATTTCCAAGACAAAGGAAGAATGTCTTGCAGCAATCACGGGCGTGTCCATAGAAATTGCCGGAAGGGCGCAGAGCACTCTCTTCAAGCTTCAAGAGTCTTTACCGTGGATCAATCGCCACTATATGCCACTGTATCCTCTCACTTCACTTCACGCCCGCTGGTCAGAGTATTTAAGCGCTAACTTTACTGCGATGCTGCTTGATGTGTTGCTGACTGAAGACTTTTGCCCGTCTCGAAAGCGTGTCCTTGCTTTGGATCTTTTGCGCGATCAGCTTGCTGCAGAGTGTTTTTGTCTGCTGGAGAAACTCGACTGCTCACTGGTGTCGAAGATATTGCAGGTCAATTTAGTTCGCCTGGAAAGTGGAGTCCACGCTCCAGCGATTTCGATGCGAACCCGCATGCTTCTGCTAAAGGCTGTGCAGCTCTCGCAGGTCCACAATCCTGACATGCACTTACGCGACACGACGTTCAATGCAGCACTCAATGTGCTTGTCGATTCGACAACCGAAGGCGTCGAAACGTTTGAAGGGCTGGCGGAACTTGTTGAGCTACTCAGTCAATGCTGGCCTCGACGAACTTCGCGTGCATACACCATAGCGTTTTCGACCATCCTGGAACATTTGTGCTCTATTGGGGAGCGTCTCGATGAGCACAGGTCCGTCTATCACAACATGCTTAGGAACTATTTCGCCGATTACAGTCGGCCTTTTCATGAAGTATTCCAGCCTCAAACGTCAAGCACCGTGGCTCTGCTATCAACTCCACATGCTTCTAAAGGCGGGAAAAGTCGGCTCACAGCAAGCCAAACCAAGCAGCCAAGCTCCGGATCGACCGTCGTGTCTACAAGCGGAACTGTTGCTGGTGTTTCTACCTCCACCAGCGTCGTGGGCGGGGGGATCACTGTGACCGACGGCGGGTCCTACTCGTTGCCATATGTCCATCTATCTGGAGGTTCAAGCTCAACAGGTGGCCCATATAGTGCTGGGACCGGCTCAAGCGGTAAGCAGGGTGCTGGTGCCCAAGAAAGGTCGGCCTTTGCTAAGGGAGATGATGTTCCGAGGGCCTTTGCTTCCGTCAGTGTGCACTCGAAGACGTTGAATGCGACTGTGGAAGGGCTACATGTGGCGTCGCAGTCCTCGTTCAGCAGTGGCGGGAAAGCCGGGAGTGTCTTCCACAACTCTAAATCAAGCTCTTCAGACACGTCCGCATTATCTGCAAACCCAAATAAGGATGCGCAAAAGTCTCGTAGCGGTGGCCTCGAGACGTTACAAATCAAATTCAGCAACGTTTTGTCTTCCAGCAAGGATTCCGTCTGTATTTTGGACCTCGGGCAGCACTGCACCATAAAATCCCTTAGCGCACTTGCGTTTTTGGAGCTTATTCAGTCCTCTTTGCCCACGCTAAACTCCAGCACCGTTTCCGGTATGCTCACTGTGGAGGCCTGGAAAGCACGTCCACCTTTCGCGGGTGAGCGGTCACTAATCAAAGCTGATGGCATCGAACTTGAGCTCTATGCGTTTAGCGGAACGTTCTCGTACGACCGCGAAGGCACTATTGGTGTAAAGTCGCACTTCCCTACCGTGGTACCGCGAAATGTCATGCTGACCAGCGGCAAGTGGTATTACGAGGTTTATCTTGTCAAAACCGGGGAAGGGGTTGCGCAAATCGGTTGGGCGGACGCTGCCTTTCAAGGAAGTGATGACGAAGCTACGGGCACCGGAGACGACGATCACAGCTGGGCCTATGACGGACATCGCCTGAAAAAGTGGAATAGTGGTTGCATGACTTGGGGTAGTAAATGGCAGGACGGCAAGATTGTGGGCTGTGCTGCAGATATCGACAATCGGGTTCTGAGCTTCTCTCTTAATGGCTCTTGGTATGCCCCAATGGGGGTGGCATTTAAAAACATCAATATCACCGGAGGCCTATTCCCTGCCATCACTGGAGAGCGCAACTTTAAATGCCAGGTGAATTTTGGGCAGACGCCGTTTCGATATCCCCCGCCGGATGGTCACCGCGGCGTTTTTGAATGGGCGCGGGAGAATCAGCACATCGTAGAGTCGACAGGAACCGGTGCCCCCTTCAGCGTTGCGGAGGCGATGGTAAGCTCTTTACCGAACCCGATCAC
The DNA here is from genome assembly GCA_012862575.1 of Parietichytrium sp. I65-24A. NCBI lineage: Eukaryota > Bigyra > Thraustochytrida > Thraustochytriidae > Parietichytrium > Parietichytrium sp. I65-24A. The sequence continues at coordinate 15,392 of BLSF01000085.1, forward strand.
GGATCTGAGCAGGGTCGGGGCAATCTCAATGAATGCGGACTCAACTTCTCAAACAAATACTCCTTTGCTCTCCCGGGCGAGATTTGATGCTATCGGAAGCAAACCTCCACGTGGCCCATTGCCAAATACAGGCGCGTCGCTTTTGCAAGCGCACTCTGCTGGCGGAAGCAGCAGAAAGTCAAGGAACGGCACCATTCTTATAAAGTGTCCGATCACAAACGACCAAAGCCCGGTGCTGGACACCGCCGCAAGCCGCTTTTTGGGTGACTTTGATGCAAGATACCTGAGGGTTGTTGTTTCTTGCCACGAGGCCATCGCGCCAATGTCCTGCAGTGACTTTTACAACCACTGCGTCCATCCTGAGCCTTCTGTGACAGCCCCTTCGAGTGAAACGATTGATCTGGCTGCCAGAGAGCTGCTCCAACATTTTGCTTCCACCGAGATCAGCACCAAATCAATTACCTCTGCAGATATACTCAAAGCCGTCCGAGCGGCAGCTGTTGTATTGAAAGTAAGCGATGGCGATCTCTCTCGGGAAGATGTCGAAGCCGCTATTTCGGAGATGGAGGACGGCGGAGGCGATGGTAACCAAAGCCGTTTGTCGGGCAGTACATCAGATGCTGGTGCTGTTTCTGGCGCAACAGGTTATGTTTCTCCTGTGAGTACCCGACCCTCTAAGGGATCATCAGCGTTCAGAAGATATTCAGCAAAATGGGCAAAGCAATTCAATCCATCCCTGCATGAGCTAGGAGGTTTAACTTCAGGCGAAGGAAGGGCTAGCCCATCACACCAGACAAGTACTGCCCTCTCGAAAGATCCTTACCGCGTTTCAGCACCAGGTGGCGACCAAGACCAAAGGTCCATAGAGGGTACTTTGGTCTCGAAGATCCTCGCGGCACTGCAGCGAGAAATGGAGGCAGTAATGGAATCAGGCACCTCAAGTGGCGCGTGGAACCCCGAATTTCCCAAACTAATCCACGAGATTGTGGCCAGTAACCAGAGTATGACCGGAGGCCATGGGCACAGCAATAAAGCAGCCGGCGTCGCTGGAGAGGAGAGTGGTCGCTCTACAAAACGAAGCCCCGTCAACAGCAATCCAGACTCTGAACACTCGACCACGACTTCAAAGAGAAAGAAACCCAACGTCAGTGTCACAATCCAACTTCAAGGCGAAGGCATCCTCGACTCCGTTCCCACAGTGAAAGCTCTCCCGCCAAAGACGCGATCTTCCTTTTTGGTGGAAAGGAAAGCCCAGTCTGAAACTGCATATGTGGAGTGCCTATCAAGACTATCTGAGAATAGACAAAACCTTGAGCTGTCGCTTGAGCGCCTGAGCGGAATGATCGGGTCGAATGCTTTTGGCCAGTGGCAGGGCATCGATACAAGCAAACAGTCATGGAGCGATGCAATGAAAGATATTCCCGAGTCAAACTCATTGTTTGCGGCGGTGTGCTCTGTAAAGTCCTCTTTGGTGGACGGGGTATTGCGCATCCGAGCCGAGAAGGAAGTGCTTCGTGAGCGCCTCGAGTATCTTCAGGAGGTTGTGGAGACAGAAACGGAGTACGACGCGTCTGATCTTGCACACCAGAGCACGGGCTCTAGTACAAATAGTTCGAGCAACGAATTCGAACGCGGTAATACTCTCAGGGATTCAATTTCAGTGTTTCGCCCTGTGCGATCTGGATCCATTGCAGTGAGCAGGTATTATAAGACGGCGGAGTTTTTGATCAACTTGCTGGTTCGCAAATTTCCAGATGAGACAAGGGATGGAGCTTTTGAGCCCTCTTCTGCTTTGAGCGGAACAGCCTTCACCGACATGGACGAGGTGAAGCCGTTTGTGTCTTCCAGTGTCCTTCACGCAGTATTCACGCATTTTTGTGTAGACCACACGTGCTCAGCCGAGCAGATCAGGGTGACCGGGAAACTCGTCCGTCGCGGCCTGCGAAGTCTCAACAGGTTTTACCATGACGCCTCCGCTGACTTCGTCTGCAAGGTGCTGAGAGCACATTTTTCCACTCCTTCGTTGTTCAAAGGGCCTGCGAGCAGCTTCCCGGAGAAACCTGTATTTGCGCTGCTGAAAGCCATCGTTGAAGGGCCTAATGCGACGCTTGCGTCCGAGAGGGTGCTCAGTCTGATCGAAGAAATCGTCCTTGCTGCAAATGGGAGCAAGTCGATTCCAGCTGACCAAGTTTCTTTGGTCGCATGGGCCCTCATCTTGTTGTCCCATGCGCTCGAGAGTGAATCTTCAACTACATTGCTTGATGATGAGTTCAATCCCTGCAGCGAAGATGGGGTCACAAAAGCGGTTCACTCGGGAAGCACATGTGCAGTATGCGGCATGAGCCCGATCATCGGCCCTCGCTTTCACTGCGTCAATCTATCCGATTTTGATTTATGCGAGATCTGCGAGGCCGCGGGAAGCTATCCTGACGTCTCTTATGTATTTCTCAAAATCCCGCGCCCACTTCCGCTTCCTCCAACAGCTGATCAGCCGAAAACCATACCAGTGGGGCCTCTTTTGCCACATCTGGTCACTGTGAATAACAGCGCTCTCCAAAAGAGCAATGCTGAAGGCGGAGTCGGCAGTCAGGTGGGCAATATTGCGACGGCTACTGCCACGGTAGGAGCAGACGATTTTCCAGGGTCCAGCTCGTTCACCAATGGAGCCAAGACAGCAGCTTCTCTAAAGGATAAAATTCTCCCTTTGGCCAAGACGGCCAATCCCGGTTCGCACCAGCCTTACTATACATATGTGTACACCCCATCGGCGTCTTCACCAGACAATGTGTTGGGAAGCGGGATGAATTGGCATCCTCCAGGACCGGCGGGGCGCGGGGCGCTTCTTTCCGCAGCGCCGAAGGACGCATACGGATTGTTTAAAGTAGGTTCCTCGAAGACTGGCCATTCTTCGTACAAGGACGCAAGCAAGCCTTCTGGTGCTGTTCAAATTGACGACAGCGATTCCGACGGATCGCACTACTCTGGAAACGAATTCAATCTAGGAAGTTCTGCAAAGTCAAAGCGCGGGCACCTGCCTATGGAGTCCTCTGTGAGCGACAAGGAGGGTGGCGACGGCCCGTATCATGAAGGGGTCGCATGTGATGGGTGTGGAATGAATCCAATCGTTGGTTCCCGCTTCAAGTGCGTGAATTGCGACGAATATAACCTTTGTACAAGGTGCGAAGCATATGCCGAGACACGTCGAAGCCATTTTGCCATGCACGTTTTTGCCAAACTTCGTCGGCCCGTTCCATTTGTTCAGGACGAAAATCCTACAGCTCTCGTCGCGAACCAAGCGCTTTTGCCACTTTTGCTACACCCAACCATTTATCCAAAAGTGCGTGAGGCGGAGCAGCAGCTGCAATCATTTAGGAAAGGAGGAGGAAAGTCAGATCCCTCGAGGCTCAAAGAGTCTCTCGGGGGCACACTCATACTCAACAGTCTCGCTCCAGAAGAAATTGGGCCCGGGTCTGCGTTCTCTGGATCGATTAAACTTAGTCGACCTCACTCTCATATACTCAGCTCTTCCGGCAAGTTTGGTAAGCCTCAAGGTGAACCTTTTCTCAACGCAACCTTTGCCGGTAGTGAGTCGAGTGTTCTGGATTCTCCGCCCTCCCGTCGAGCAAGCTACAGGACCTTTGGTTTCCTTCCTGGGGCAGAAGCAGAAGATCCGATCATTGTTGGCCCAGACTCTGGCGCCGCTGAAGAGAACGAGCCCACTCCACTGCTGGATCTTGAACCCCTGCAGTCGTCGAAACTGGATCAAGATACAAAGGCATTTGGAGTCATCTTCTCACTCCTTAGCTCTTCTAGCGTGTTGAGCCCTCTGCGTCTCGAACTCTTTTTAATGGTCGCCAAAGTGCTCGAGCAATTGATGACTCGCTCTTCCCCAGAAGCCATCCTAAAGGGTGCCTTGAAGGACAAGCAGCTCGATGCCTTCCTTGCGCAGATTGCCACCCTGCGCGAGCCTTTCGTGCATAGTGCGATCACGCGCGTGATTGAAGCTCTTTGTGCGAAACCTGACGCTGATATCATAAGGAGAGTGTTGCTCGACAAAGTGATCAAGGCCTTAGATCCACCTCCAAGTGAGCCAGCTTTTGTTCTGGAGCTTCTCCTGGTGATCCTGTCTCCGCTCCATGTGCCTGATTCGGTCGAGACAGACTCCTTCAGCAATCCGAGCCTGACCCGATCTCAGTCCTCTCAGCAGCAAATAGATCCCCTCCATCCAGCTGATTTGCGCCACTTTAACTCATACCCACCCTCCGCGACAACATCGAGGGAAATTGTGGTTTTGGCAGATGAGTCCAATAAAAAGTCTCGCCCCGAGATGAGACTTGACGCTGCAGCTGCAGCGAAGGTGTTGGCGGTATTTCAAGCGGTGCCATTGATGTCCGCATCCATGGCAAGAGCTTGGGCGCTTTGTTTCCGGGTAATCCGCTTCTTCTGTGACTCCGAGGCAGTTTTGCGAGGGGAAGGCAAGGTACGCTTGACAAGCGCAATCCACTCGGTTTTAAACGCTGGAGCTGCCATGGTGTCCCTTCTCGAGAATGACCTCGTTCACTTGGTGATCTATCTCATGCAGGTCAGCACGGGGGAAGTTCACGTCCAATTTCAGCAAAGTATTCTCGATATGCTCGTGCAATCCTTCCTCGTGGCCAGCCCGGTGAATCCAAGATTGTATAGAAGGCTCGTTGGGGCTTTGACAGACTCTTTTCGCAATGATGTTCGGGGCGAGTGGAACTTACGCGCTTCAAGCCTCATCTCTTTGGTTGAAGCCGTGTCCACTGCAATTGCGACGGAGGCTCATGTTGCCTCAGCAGCCCTTGCAAAATCTGACCTAGATTTGCTCAGGGAAGTGTTAATTTTGGTGTGTGAACCTCTTCGTAAGGATTCTTCCTTTAGTGAGAATTCGTCCAAACTGCGGTGTGCCCTCTTGTCATCCCTCACAACCTCGAGAGTTGGCATGCCGGCACCTGTGCACGCACTTTTGGAGTGGCTGTCAGATCCTCCACCCGCACAGGACAAATCCCGCGCAGCTCGAATTCAATTGGGAGAGATTATTGTCATGTTTTTGAGCGAGGTTTTGGGACAGGAGGATGACGCGGCGTTCCCGCTTATCGATATTTGTGTCTCTGCTTTGCGCGACCCTCATGCTGGTCAACCCGAGCCAGTCGCTGCGGTTATCTCTGCCTTGATCAAACGAGAGGCTCTTGCAAGGCATCTTGTGCTGTCCAAAGCTGTCAAGGAGCTGAGCCTCTCGGAAGATATGGCGAGCCTGGATGTGCCCGTGAGTCAGGATATGCTCGGTGACGAAAGCAGGTCACTCTCAAAGGCTGGAAGCGCGTCACAGCTCACCGCATCGCTTTCGCTGTCCATCTGTGAGGCTCTCGGAGCCACACTTCCAAGGCAACCCTCCCGTACCTCGTTTAGATGGCAGTCATTGCCAGAAATGGTTTCGAAGCGTTTTCAAAATGTCGGCAACGCTCCCATAGAGCTTACCCCGTACTGCAAGCTCTTGATTGCGACTGAGTCGCCTACGACGGATAGTTTCGCCGCACAAGATGACATTTCTATCCGCGTTTTCAACAGCAGCAATGATTTGCGAATCGGCCATCTTCTGTCAGGGAAAAAGTCCATCTTTGGAAAAATTGTCGACGGAGTCTTTCTACGCCACGTGCAATTTGGTGGATTCAACGAGCTGGGTAACTCGAGCGCCCTTGCCGGAGCGGCCGAAGCTAGCCTCTCACAAGTTGCCGGTGGTGCTGATGGAGCTGCCGAAAAGGACGCCTCGGATAAAATGTCGATTGTTGCTAGCCTTCCAGGCCCAGCACTTCAGAAACTTTCAAAGCTCGGAATCGGGATGACGACCAATAGCTTATCCGCTGCCATTGCCTCCCAAGAGCAGCAACTGAAGGCTGACAAAGTGGCCGGAGTCGACTCGTCCTCGGGAACGCTCGCAGATTCCAAGAATGTAAGCCATGTCTTCCCATCTTCCCAAGATTCGGAATCCGAGGAGTGGGCATTCTACATTGAACTGCCTTCTGACGCGATTGTGCACGCTGTGACTCTGGACTTTGTTGTCGATGGGCAGAACACCAGCGTGGCAAAGCTGAGCACGAAGGTGCGGCCTGTGTTACCTGTGCGGGTCGCCATTGAGACGGGAAGCTCCGTGTCGCGACTCTCTCCCTCTGGAATCGCAACTAATCTTACGTCCAAGACCGTTCACGAGAGGACTATTGGCGTGGCCAGTATCTGCTTACCGGCTCCGGTTTGCGCTCGGTTCATCAAAGTGTCAATTTTCGCACCCCCTGAAGACGATTCCGTCCTGGAGAGCCTCAAGTTGGCCGAGCGCGGAGCTCATCTTTCTGCCTTCCAAAGTCTAGGAGAGTCCTCCTTGGGTTCCGCTGGGCAATCTGTCAAACCGGATCAAAGCTCCAAGCCGGTTATCGGAGACACTGTTATACGTGGTCCTGACTGGACGTGGGGTATGCAAGATGGTGGAATTGGATCGCGCGGCCAGGTCATTGGCATATGCAACTGGGGTAGTCTGCAGGAAAAAGGGGTGCGGGTGAAGTGGAAGAACAATCAGGTCAACACGTACCGTTGGGGTGTACTTGAAAACGGGGAACAACGCTTCGACCTTGTTGTGGCACCAAAGAGCGAGCAACAAAGAAAGGCGATGGTTACTCTGACGAAGGTTGGTGTGCATGCAGTCACCTTGAACCCTCAGGGGTCCAACCTCAGTTCAAGTGGTTCCACCCAGAGGTCACTTGCGTTGTTTCTCGAGCTTTGCGCCACTGCATGTCGAAATTTCAGCGCTGTTCAACAGGCCCTTGCCAATTCTACCGCCGCTGCGTCTTTGGCGTCATCGCTCCTGTCATTCTTGCCTGGCCGGCATACGAGCCGTCATGCGAGAAATATTGTGGTACTAATCGCAAAGCACAATGAGAGTCTGGCGTACGAACTGCTGCAGCAACTGCTTGGCCCCATTCACAGTCTTACACCTGCACACGCAGCTCTTGTTGGAGAATTGTGCACCCTGCAGGATGTTGGTACCCAAGGTCGCGTGCGAGCGTTGTGGGATTATGTTGGAGAGTGTATTCAGCGTAAGGAACCCTCCCCGATGCTTTTGCCCTTTCTGCATGCTTTGGCGATCTCCGTTGAGCAAATGGTGTTGTGTGACGGGGTGGAGATGCGCTCGTCGAAAGTGGACAGGCTGGAGTTCATTCACCATTCCCGCGTCTCGTCGGAGCAACTTGTCGCTGGTTTGCTTGTCGTCGCTCGCCATGCAACCGAGAATTCTCCAGCTGAAAAGGCTCATCTGATGCTCTTGTGTTGTCTCGCTCGCGCAGACCCAGAGCTGCGCCAGTGCACTCAGAGGTATTTGGAAGAAATGGCTGCAGAAGTGGTCTTTTTCATCGAACGCGAATTCGCGGAGCTCGGCGAAGAAACCGCAGTTCCGGCACCGGATCTTGTGGGGATAGACCGGCTCGAGGGAATTCGAGAAAAACTACTTCACGAAAAAAGCAATGGGCCCTACGGTTCCGCTGGGCGCGCTCACTCTGCACTGAAAGTTCTAGGATCTGTGGCTTGCTGTCATCCCGAGCTCGTGACACGCACAATGCCTCTCATCGAAGTGATTGGCCAGCTTGTCTTACCTCTGATCGAGTATGTGCATGCGGTCGAAAAAGATGGAGTGGAACGAATGATGTCTTCGTTGTCGCACTCATCTTCCACAACACAAGCAAGCTCGGTGGACCACGCAGCTTCACTGCCGATACAGGTTCTTCCGCCAGGTATGAAGTATGGCTCCGCAGACTTGGCGACCTCAGAGGCAAGAGGTTCAAGCCTTGATGGTAAGCAGCCTTCTGCTACTATAAAGGATGACGCCGCAGTCGGCGACCAACGAGCGGCGAAGGCAACTCCTCCCTCCACACCAGGAGGTGGTGCTTGGCGGCGAGCTGCCAACCAGCGAAGTAGCGACGGCGCCCGAGTGGGACAGCGAAAGCGACAGTATGAAGATCTCCGCTCGTTGGCACATGCCGTGTTGGCGGCGCTGTGTGGTATGGCACTGTCGCGATCCGTCAAGACCTGGCTCGGCAAGTCCGGGCTTTTGGAAGGCATATTTTGTGTCTTGTCTGACCTTGACAAGGCACGTTCGCGAGCGATTATGGAACGGAACCGTCTAGACGGCGAGCTCGGTAAGATCAGGGCCGGTCGCAAACCGAAAAAGGTTGAGTTGGGTGCAGAGACGAAGCCGTCGGCAAGCAACAACTCTGGAAATGGAGCGGGAGAGTCTGAATTAGGCGCCAACAACTTTAGCGCTAGCGAAGGAGGCGCCGCCCGATCCTCTGGTGCCCAGTCCGATGAAGGCACAGCTTTTGCAGCTGTTGGCGCCGGAGCGATGGTTCGAATATGCGAGGCGTGGACGCGCCTCCATGAGCCTGCCTTGGAGCTTATAAAGGTAGCTCTCAACTTCCACGAGGAGAATCAAAGGATTATGGCTAATCTGCTGGTTTCAAAGATGGCTTTTCCGGATGTTGTGGATAATGTTCTGATTAAGCTGCTTTCTGATGTGGCGACCTTGCACCCTGAAGTTGGTGTGTCAATTTGGCGGCCCCGGGAGATAATTGAAGAGATTGTCGATGGTGCAGTAATGGGCAGTGCAACTACCACCTCGGTGATGAGCTCCGTAGAAGACATACAATTCCATCTCGACCCGAAGAACTGTGGGTCAACCATCACGATCGGGGATGACGGAATCAGCGGAACGCAGTCAACATTCGAGAAATGGGGCATGGTGCGGGCAGACACCGAGTTGCCGTCTCACGGGGTAAGCTCTTGGGATGTCACCATAGATATGAGCCCTAAAGGGCACATCTTCGTCGGTGTCGCAACAAAGAACTCGAACTTGAACTCATACCTTGGAAATGACAAGCAAGGCTGGGGCTACATCGGAAACCGTGGGGCCTGGCACAACAAGCACAAGGTGAAGACATATGGGAAAGACTTTCGTACTGGGCACGTCATCACCGTCACCATGGACATGGACGAAGGCGTTCTCTCGTTTGCTGTTAATGGGGAGGATCAGGGAGTCGCTTTCGATGACCTGAAAGGCAAGCAGCTCTTTCCCGCTTTCGCGCTGTACCAGAAGGGAGATAGGTTTTCAATTACCAGATGCTCGCTTGCGAAAGCTGCTCCGGGGACCGGAGAAGGAACCGGCGGACCTTCTTTGATTGGCGCAGTTAGTTCGGGTCAAAAAATGCTTTCGGGGAGCCAATTGGCGCTTTCCAAGCTACGGTTTCACCGCCCTGGTAGTGTAGTTGCGGTTATGGCTGACATAACCCCCGCCGCTGTCCTTGAAGTCACCGGCGTGCTGCAGGGATCAGCAGATATTCGAGAGGTGGCAGGAAACGAAGATGGAGCTGGCGCCGGTGCCGAGGGAAGCTCTGAGTCTGATCTAGAGCAGTCTGTCGCGCACGCTCGGAGGGGGTCTGAGGTCTGGGATGACAACGTACCTCGGGAATATAGCAGTGTCCCTGCTGGAAAAGATTGGGCAGTTCTACGGACTGACGGGCTTGTGACTGTGGAGAATCTTGGAGATATTTCTCTCATGTCACTCGTCGAGGAGACCGAGGTGGTCGATATCGTCAGTCTCTCACAAACGAATCTGTTGAATCAGCCATTTGCGTCCTACGAGGGCAGTTTAGAAACCCTTCGGAAGCACTCGGTCTCTACCAAAAAAGACTTGCCAGCGAGTGGAACGAGTTCCGTGTCTCCGATGTTCCTCGAAATCGCAAGTCTAGACGGTCTTCCGCGGCTTGTGAACCTCGTGAGGTCCAAACTCGGCTTTTTAGCAGGAAGCAACGCTGGATTGGTGGGAGGGTTGAATGCGGATCACGGATTTTCTGGACTCTGGACAAAAGACATCAAACTCCGCTGCGGACAAGGCTCGGTAGTCAAGCACGCTGGGGAGTGGGCGATGTGGCTGGATTCGGTGGAGGCCAATTTCAAAGTGCCTGGCTTCTCTGAATGCTTTGTACAGGACAAGAATTGTATGGGGATCTTGTTTGCGCTCATGAAGTCGGACATGTTTACTGGGGAGGACGAAAAGGCAGATTTGGAACCTTCCATCGAGGCCCTTCAGGATCCTGTCGGCGCACTAGTGACTGCTTTGACATGGTTATTCAAGTCTGGCGGCAGCGAGACGGTTCGGTGCAGGCAGGCCGCGGCCAAGCTTGGTGTTCTTGACAGGCTATTGCTGCGTTTAGGAAGTCTTCAGTCTGAGGAGCCTCGCCGCCCCGAGCGAACCCGGAGATTTGATGAGACCGCCAATCGATCGGCGGAGCGAGATATCCAGATGCAATTGGAGGAGGCAAGCGCTCAAAACCTGAGTGAATCTTCCGAAGGCGTTTCAGCAACACTTGGTCCAAATTTGAAGCACACAGAGGAGGACAGCGTAAAGGCGCTGTGGGCGCCAGGGTATGGGTATGGGTCAGTTGACACTGCAACCTCAGATCGCAAGCGCGAGCAACAGCAGAAAGAGAAACTGCAGCGCACTCTGGTTACGATAGAGTGTTTGTGTGCATTCTTTGATATGACGACAGAGGTCGCAGATGCTCTTGGAGATGATGTATGGAGTGAGGTCCTTGATTTGTTGGATGCATCATGCCTTTTGCGAGCTCTTATGTCCTTCTTTTTCGGCAATACCCTGAAAGTAATTTCAGATAACTCGCAACTGTACCGGGCGTTGCTGAAACTCGTCTACGGAATCGCGACCTATCCGCAGCTCACCCCGCTATTGCTTCCGGTGAAAGATGTCTACCGTTCTCTGGAAGAACTGATGTCAGAGCTCGAGGAACTTTTGGAGGATATGAGCGAGGATGCTGACCTGGAAGATGAGGAGGACGAGGATGGCGAAGGGGCTGGCTCTGGGGAAGGGCTTCTAAGCGCTGTGTCTGACGGCGCCGAAGCTACCGCAGTCAAGTCAACGTTGGAGGCCCAAAAACAAGCGAGCTCGGCATCGCAAGAGAAGCGATCAAAGAAAACTAGGGCACCCAAAAAAGCAAGTGACAGTCTGGATGAAAGTACGGGCGAGACTGCGCTGGCCGGTTTAGTTGGACTCAATTTGAAAGGAATGATGGAGGTGACTCCACGGTTAGTTCACAAGCGCGCGAGGGCATTCAGGGAGGAACAGCGAAGGGCCGAGGCGAAGAAGCTTTCGCCAAAGGATACGAAAGTAACTGAGCAGGAGGCCAGCGTTGTCGAGAATTCTGAGGACGGCGCAAAAACTCTTGAGAACACTGCTGATCAAGCCGGCGACGGCGCAGATGAAACAGGGTGGATGAACAGAGTTCATAGAGTTTACGAAGAAGCCCTCCGGGACGAATTGTTTGGGGACAGAGCGTTGGCCGGCGAGGACGGTAAATATACGCATCATTACCGCACTCAGATTGAGAATGACATCAAGTCAACGGTCAGCAAAACTCGAATGAAGCGTCTCAACCGAGAACTTCGCGCTCTAAAGAAAAATTTGCCGCTGCACTTCAATTCTACGGTCGCCCTGCGAGTGGACACAAACCGCCCCTTTGTTGCGCAATGTGCAATTTTTGCGCCAGATCAGACCCCGTACGACAGCGGCTGCTTCATCTTTGATATCTACTTCCCACCTGAGTACCCTTCAGAGCCTCCAAAGATGAACTTGATGACCACTGGAAACGGGACCGTTCGATTTAACCCGAATCTGTACAACAATGGAAAGGTTTGTCTTTCGCTGCTTGGGACCTGGCGAGGTGGCGCAACTGGAAGCGAAAACTGGACAAAGAACTCCTCGTTGTGGCAGGTATTGGTGTCCATCCAAAGCGCCATCCTTGGGAGTCAATTTCCGTACTTCAATGAACCCGTAAGTTTGAGCTACTCATTAACAAAGGAGAGAAAGCGTGCGCGCTTGTGTAGATGCGATGCCGGATCGCATTGTTTTTGATTTACCGATATCCTTTGCTTACTTTTTGTTTATTTGTAGGGTGTCGAGTCGCAGTGGGGTACAGACCAAGGGGACATCCAGAAACGAATTCACTCGAATGGGGGCTACGAGCGACTTCGCGTCGCAACGATACAGCATGCAATGGTCGGACAGTTGCGCTCTCCACCGCCAGGCTTTGAGAGGCTGATTCAAGATCATTTTCGGCTCAAAAAGCGACACATCTTGGATGTGACTGGAGCTTGGCTACAAGAAGCCAAGGACTCGGATACAAAAGGGCATTTTAAAGCGCTCTCGAAACAGCTGGAGGATCTCCGCGAGGAACTCGATAAGTTGGGGGACCACCCTGAAATGACTGCTCTCTATTCAGAGAAGGATGCCGAAACCCAGAAGGAAGCAGCGAAAGTCGCTTCAAACGCGATACAAGTCGGCACCGCAGCATCGACGGCAGCGGCTGGCGCTGAAAAGGATGAATCTGAATCTGAAGAAGTGCAGAAAGATGTTGAAGGCACGAGTGGATCAGGCGGCTCAGAAAAGGTTGAGTCATCCAAGAAAAGCGAGGACGAAGGCACAGATACTGAAACAGAGGAAGACGTGTTCTCAAAGCTGCTCTCCGGAGAGTTTGAGGCGTCTAACGGGACAGACACTGGCGCGGCGAGTGACGTTGGTGGAACATCTGCGAGTGCAAGCAATGATACAGGCTCCCTCGGCTTCCAAAAGGCGTTGCTCTCTTTGAAAGAAATGTGCCCAGTATACCCTCTCGGTTTACTCCGAGTAGCGCTCGAGCTTTCTAAAAGCAAGGGTTCTGATGCAGTTGACATCAACGCGGCGCTTTCCTGGGTGTTTGAAAATGGAGAAAAGTATCTCAACGAACATCTAGAACTTTTTAACTCGGACTAGCGGTTGTAATCAACCAATTGTCGCAGTATAGTTGCAGGGCAGCTCGTTGTGACGCCGAGTCGCTCGTCAGACAGGAAGATGAGGCACTCAAACCTGTGTTTAGTAATTTTTTGAGAGGCAAGTCAAGACTAATGTGACCTTTTTTACTTTTTTCCCATTCTTTCTATCTTGCTGGCTTGTGGTCAATCTCGAATCTAAATACTAGAGAGGAAGAGCGCTCATATCATATGAACTGGGAACTGGATGGGCGCTGGAGATAGAATGGAGGTACCAGTACACATTCTTTCGAATTTAGTTGTTGCTACTTTACATGTTCTATAATCCTAAAGTCTGAAGCTTACTTGTTCTTCAAAGTGAAACCATACGCTGACAAAGCGATTCCAAAGGCTTGCAGCGGAGAAATGGGGTGGCGAAAGTCGACATTGAACCTTCCGTCTGCAGCCTTGCCGAGCTGAAAGATTGCTTTCGACGGGTTCATTTTGTCAGCCAGGACGAAGTTTTTGGAGGAAGGAAGTCTGACACGCCCGTTGCGGAAGCGAAGTACAAGTGATTGTATGTCATCGTTCCACTTGGGCAGCTTTGTCATAAAATAATAGCGATCGCCATTCTGGCTCTTTGAGAACTGGGCGAGACGATTCTTGTCTTGACTAGCCGCTCCAGATTGAACGAATCCTTTCTCGGCATTGTATGACCGGCTGCGTCGCTCGTCATTGTCGCTGTCCCAGTCGCTGTCGTCGTCTTCCTTGCTCTCCTCTTCTTCTTCTCCGTCGCCACCCTCCCGAGAAAAAGACGCCTTTGAGGCCCCAGAGAGAGTTCTGCGCAGTTTCTGGTTCTCTGCGCAGACATCATTGTGCACACCGTTGGACATTGTCCTTGGGCACCACACGACCCGCTCCTTGTCCTCAGTGAGGGCCGGGAGCTGAATATCAAGGCAGCGGGCTTCGATCTCGGTTTGGTCAATAATTTTTGTGCGATGGCTTATCATCGCAAGGATTTGTCTGTTCTCGGAGCTCGCATTGACGCCGCAGCTGAACTTATTTAGGTAGTTGTCGCAGAGCTCGCAGGTGCAGCTGTAAAGGGTGTGGCCCCTTTTGGATGGGTTGAGCTTCAACACACTGCAGTACCGCCTCCCGTTCTTCGGGGAAGGTGCATGCATTATGTCGTACACGGATGCATGGTCATTGTTGACGCTAGCATTCGCATTTTTGGACTCGCTGGATGGACCCTTGAAGGTGACGGGAAAGTCTTCGTATTGCGAGATGTAAAAGTCCCCGTTCACTTTTCTAGCAGTGAGAATGACCTTCCCCGACCGCTCGTCGAAAAGACTGAAGCGGGACTTGCTGTCGTTCACGATGTAGCATTCTTGCCAGGCCTGAGTGGATGGCTTGATGGCTTTCTCACGCAACACCTCTTTGCACACTCCCTTCTCCAAGAGATCGAGGTCGTCCAGGTTGTCGATGTCCCCTCCCCGGGATGACACGAATAGACTCATTCTGGATGCAGCAAGATTGCGGTCTGTTGAAGGAGAGCCACACGACGCCAACTTTGAGAGACTCCAAGATCTATCTATCTCACTGCCCGAATCAACGCTGGCAATCAACTCCCAGCAAGGACTATGCACTGTGGAGACTTTCTCTTTCTCGTTCTCTTTCTCACCGGAACTGAAATCCCCACAAACAAACAAACAAACAAATAAACAAATCCCAGTCTACTCGACCTACTTGGCGGATACATAGCCCGAGGTCGCGGAGCGCAACACCGTCAGAGCAGCCGCGAAACGAATCAATCATCTCTTGCCTATACAAGCGTAAATCGGCCTATCCATCCTATCCATTTACATTTGCATTTGCATTTGCATTTGCATTTGCATTTGCATTTGCATTTGCATTTGCATTTGCATTTGCATTTGCATTTGCATTTGCATTTGCATTTGCATTTGCATTTGCATTTGCATGGGCATTGGCATTTGCGGAAGCCACGTGCTCTTCCCATCCGCTACGCTATTTCCCAAGGAACTACACAGTCCAAATTATAAAGACCAAATGCGACGACCAAAGAGCAAAGCCTGTCGCGGCGCACACCTTGCGGGAAGATGCTAGCTAGAAACTTTGGAACACATCCGCTCAGCCCGTCAGTTTTCAGGTTTCATCTTCTGCAGACCGCCAAGGTTTCGAGAAGGTTTTCTCTATGATTCGGAAATGTCGTTGCTTCGAGGGCTTGGGTTTCTTTTTTTATGGCCGTCCAAGTTGCACCGACACTTTTCGGAGCCTTTCGATCGAGACTTTCGAGCACATGAATCTCGGCGCGGTTACGAGGCGGTGTAGCTGCTGATTACTACAGCTCCAATTTATTCGTTACGATTGTCGCTTCCAGTTTGAGTCCAAAGTTTCAAAGAGTTAAGAGTCTGTCTGCAAGTCTTCGGAGCTGCGCCTCTTTTTTATGCAGTGGCCCGAGCCAGAGTGCCACGTGGTCTCCGCGATCTGCGAGTCTACAGCTCGGTTAGAACGTGTTCAAATGGAAGGAGAGTTCTCACTGTGAGTTTCGGGCGCCCTCCCCTGCGCTCTCCCTCGCGAGAAGAGAGCATTGATTTCACTGTGTTGGGTCGAAGGAGAAACATAGAATCAATGCAGCTGCATCTTTGTGTTACTCGGCACTTTGAGCGTGCGAGATGTCACTTCTGCATAATATTCCGAGAGGCGACAGTCGGCGAGCGGAGGATCCCATTGCTAGTGACCTTGAATTAATCATTGCAAGTTCCGTTGTCCTGCGAAACCAGCTGGAAAGAACCTATCGGAATCGCGAAGGATACAATCAAAACACTTTGAGATGCACTGACCAACGAATGTGGTCTTTTACTTTTTCTTTGTGAAAACTCAACTCCAAAATTCATTGAACAGGTTTACTTTTTAGAAGTCCAACTGATGATCCAATCCATCCAAACTTCGCGCCTCCTAGTCGTAGGTGTTATCTAGACTAGATAGTAAGAATGTAGATGAACTTGGTGAATATTCGAAACGGATAGATCGACGGATGTGAAGAGGTGCCCTCTGCCCCCTTCGACACACTGTTGTGCAATTTGTCTATCGATAACTGTAGAAACTATTCTTAAAAAAAGGAGTCCCAAGCCCCACACCTACCCCTCAGCATTGAGCTTCCTACAGTCAGGTTTGGCGTAAACTATAGAAACGTGTCTGCACAACTCCTGCGACAGACAGACGTCTTCGTGAGATTGTGTTTCTCTCGTTCTCTCTTCTGTTCAAAGTAACAATGCGAGACGTTACACACTTCCAGGTCACGGTCACGGTGACTAGAAGCTAAAGCTTTGAACGCTTGTCTTAGCGGCTTTAGACTCGCAGTCAGCGTGAACTTGCGGCTTTTCGATACTTTTCGCGTGCTTTCGCCATTGCTGGCGCTGACATGGCTCGTCTCGATCAAAAAGATAAGATTGATCCCCGCTCTCTCTCCAGCACCGAGTCCGAGAAAATGTCCCTCGGTAGACGCTCTCCGCTGGACACTACCCGGTCTTAGCCCATTCAGCTACCGATCCGGGTAGACTGGACTGCGGCTTGCACGTTTGGATTATTTATCTTCCCATGCTCACTTGCTCGCATGCTCAACATGCCTCAACCGCTTCAAAGATTGCGCAAGTTGGCAGTTAATTCATCAAATCAAATGAAATCAGAATCGCTGTCAGCAATTGCCATGCCAGCTGCTCGACAAGTGTTCTTGACCCATCAAATGAAAAACAACGTTCAACAATGTTCAACAGCAAAGCGGACGGAGAGCGACCGACGATGGTTTTGCACAGAGAGAGAGAGAGAGAGGCTAGAGCTCGGCCGGCCTACCCCTCGCAATAATGCCAGCCATAGGAGTTCCAACCCATTCGTCTCCGGTATAATAAATATCCATTTCTTAGTGTTAGAAGCCAAGTCTCTCTCAGCAGACAAAGTCGCACAGGTGAAACGTCCGCGGACCAAGAGACACATACGCCGCGTACACCCGAGAGCATTGAGAGAGCAGACGAGACACGGCGCGGAGATCACAGGAGCGATGAGCGTGGTGCGGGGCAAGATGGCGGTGCGCAACGCGCTGGCGGCGAAGAGGGTGGCCAAATGGAGCGCCACGAGGGGCTTGGCCACGAGCAGCAGCAACGCCATGGTGAACAAGGACCGACTGGTCGTGTTTGGTGAGTTGTTTGAGTGCCCAGGCTGGGCGAGGTTGGAGCTGGCTGGAGCGCGTGGCAGTGTGTGTGTGTGGCTGGCCGATGTTGAACGAATGGAATGGATGAATGGGGATGGCTTGTTGATTGTATTTGTCCGCGATGTTATGGATACTGATGCTGATGATGATGATTTGCAACGTCACTAGATACAACTTTGCGCGATGGTGAGCAATCGCCTGGCGCAACTCTCAACTTGCGCGAGAAGCTTGAGATCGCCAAGATTTTGAGCCGTTTGGGAGTGGACGTTTGCGAGGCAGGCTTTCCAATCGCGTCTCCGGGAGATTTCGAAGCCGTGAAGGCAATTGCCACCGAAGTTGGTCCGCTGATGGACGGGCGCGAAGCCACTGGGCAGCCAATGCGCATTTGCGGGCTGAGCCGCGCTGCGGAGAAGGATATCCAGCGGTGTTATGATGCCGTCAAGCATGCGCCGCTGAACCGTATTCACACTTTCCTTGCCACGAGTGACATTCACCTCAAGTACAAGCTGAACATGTCTCGCGAGCAGTGCATCGAGCAGGCTGCAAAAGCAGTTGGGTTTGCGGCGAAGTTGACTGAAGACGTGGAGTTCTCCACTGAGGACGCTTGCCGCAGCGACCCTGAATTTCTCACCAAGGTGCTGAAGGAGGTCATTTTGGCGGGCGTCAAGACCATTAACGTCCCTGACACCGTTGGCTACACGACTCCTGCAGAGTACCAAAAGCTTATCGAGTACTTGATTGCCAACACGCCGGGATCTGAAAAGGTCATCTGGTCCACTCATTGCCACAATGATCTCGGATTAGCCACAGCGAACACTTTAGCTGGTGTTGCTGGTGGAGCGCGTCAGGTGGAGGTCACCCTGAATGGTATCGGCGAGCGCGCCGGAAACACCGCTCTGGAGGAGATTGTCATGGCGCTGCGGACCAGGCCAACGGTCTTCAATGTGTACTCCACCTTGGACACCACCCAGATTACTCGCGCGAGCCGTATGGTGAGCTCATTCACTGGAATGCTTGTCCAGCCAAACAAAGCAATCGTCGGGCTAAACGCGTTTGCGCACGAGGCCGGTATTCACCAGGATGGTGTGCTCAAGCACGCTGAGACTTATGAAATCATGAGCCCTGCTTCCGTCGGTCTTACCACAAATCAACTTGTACTTGGAAAGCACTCCGGAAAGCACGCTTACCGCGCTCGTTTGGAGGAATTGGGATACACCGATTTGACCCCGGAGCAGATCAACGACTTTGTGGACAAATTTAAGCGCCTAGCTGATGAAAAGAAGGTGGTTACCGACGCAGATATGGAGGCCATTGTCAACGATGACTTGTATCAGCCAGAGCACGTGTGGGAGCTTCGGTCCATCCACGTCACTGCAGGAAACCTGGTCAAGGCGACAGCAACCGTTTCTCTCATGCACATTGACGGGCACGAGGTCACGGAGGCTGCAGTTGGAGCTGGTCCAGTTGATGCTATCTACCAGTCCATCCAGCAGATCGTGCGTGTACCAAACCGCCTTGTATCCTACCAGATTCAGTCCGTCACTCAGGGCATGGACGCCATTGGTGAAGTCACCACAAAGCTAGAGTTCATCGAGGAGTACGAGAGCCCAGACTCCCGCCGCCGCCTTCAGCGCATCGACTCTGGCGTGGATGCTGGGGAGTTTAAGAACCCACAGACTGGATCTGTCACCTCGCGTAATTTTACGGGCCATGGTGCCGACACAGATATTCTCGTCGCGAGCGCAAAGTCCTACTTGAGTGCCCTCAATCGCATGATTATCCACAAGAAAACTCAGGCTCTTTCACGCCGCGCGGACTCAATGTAAGTTCTCTTCCACGAGCGCTTTTGCACCCGCCACCAATCTCTGTGCAGGTTACATTGATGAGTTGACTCGTCGCTATTCGGAGTCGCGTGAGATTCGTCCTCTTGCGGTTTGGGTTTTCGGGTGCAACCGATAGCCTGCTTGCACAGAATCTAGGTCTGGTCTAGGAAAGAGTGAACCAAAAAAAATACTTTTTATTTGCAATCTCATGTTCAATAGACTGCGTGTTGCGTCAACCGTGCGTCGTACTTCTTGTTGACAGTACAACGTGGGATCTACACGGACGAGACGCGACGTTATCAAAAGCTGCATAGAGTTGTTCATGGAGGGGCAGAAACGTCAATCTTTCAATTCAAATAGTTTAGTTCTTGCCAAATATAAAAAGCCGTAAGAATCAACAAAATGGCCAGAGAAAGTAGAGATCTCTGCTCAGCACCGCTTCACAAATTTCCGCAACCTCGTTTAGGCCCAACCACTGAATGCCTTCGAGACGCGAGAAGTGGAATCCGTGTAAATAACGTTCGCGGCTGAATCCAAGAATGATTTGACAAAAAATGATATTCCGGGACCAAAATCCAAAAGGCTTTGCTGTGGCGGTGCGGAAGCAGCCTCCGGCGAGGTAGAGGGCTGCGTAGCCTTGCCTGGGGTAGGCATGCTTTCCATCGGAGTGTTGACCACGCCGTCCTTGTCCAGTTTGGCCTTTTTACTCGCTGGAGCATCTGATTCGCTCAGATCCACAGTCTCAATTTCCCGCTTCAGAGTTCCCACCTCCGCGTTTTTGTTCAGCGGCGGAGGACCCCCGTTAGGTTGGCCTTTGCTTGGCGGGATGCCTGAAGCTTTCATATTTCCACTTTGTAAAGGCGGATGAGCGCCAGGCCCTTCCATCTTCATTTGGGGGGGGGTTCCCTGCGGGGCAGAGGAAGGTGCACGAGATGGAGGTTCACGTTTCATTACTGAAGGACCTGGCGGCGTCGCCTGTTGCAGCGCATTTGGTGCGCCGCGCTGAGCGTACTGTGGGGCAGGTTGATGCGCTTTCTGTGCCGCAGGGATTGGCCCGAGGCTGTTTGCCTTTGCGGGCATCCCGTGGTGTGGAGGTGCTCCTTGCGATGGAGGCGTGACTTGACGTGGAATACCTTGCTGGGGAAGTCCCTGCGGAGGCATTCCTTGCGGAGGCATTCCTTGAGGGGTCAGCATTTGCTGTTGTGAAGGTAGCAGCTTCTGAGGCGAATACTGCTGTGAAGAATTTTCAGCTTTTGGTGCTAGAGAGGGCTTTGAATTGGCTCTGGCCGCCCCAATCGCCCCGGCAGAATTTTTCCTTGCCATCTGTTGTGCAGTAGACTCGCTGCGCTTTCGCGCCAAGCCTTTTTGTGGAACTCCATTTGGAGACATTCCTGCTGGCGGCATTCCCCGCGCAGCCGGTTGCGCGGAAGCTGGGTGTGGGTGTGCCTGAGGATGCATAGGGCCAGGTTGGCGGGGAACTCCAGCACCTGCTCCTTGGACATTCGCAGTCACAGGCCTACCCTTTGTTGCGCCAGCAGGCTGTGCTCGTTGTGGCTTAGCTCCGCGAGCACCGGGATGTTGCTGTGGTGGTGTGCTTCCGACAGAATAAGGAGGCTGCACAGGGGGAATGTTTGGTTGTTGCTTTGACGCTGGTGGCATCTGGGAAGGTTTGGATGCCTGGTGCATTGGCTGCTGCTGTTGATGGGGATAGTTATTGTAATTTCGAGGAGCAGCACCCTGGCTATAGTAATCCGGCGGGTAATTCATCGGAGGAGTCTGTTGTTCGTGTTGCTGGTGAGTTGGCCGGCCTTGCGACCGAATCTGCGAAGACCGGGAATAGACAGACGGTGGCGCGCTGCCACCTGGAGGTCCACCTCCAGATGACGGATGCCTTGACACCGGCTGTTGTTGTTGCTGAGATGATTGCGCAGCGGGCGGGGGGTACTGATGCTGCATTGAAGTAGGATATCCTCCCGAGCTGTGCTGTAGAGAATATTGGGGAGGTGGATAAGCGTTCGGCTGTGCCTGCTGACGTTGCGCCTGCTGCTGCTGCTGAGCTTTCAACGTCGCATCTTTCTGTTTACTGTTTTGTTTAGCATAGCTCAACTTCAATCTCTTCACCGCAGATTGGATATCCTCAATGTATTGCAGCCCCTTCTCGTGAGGTTTGCCGCTTGTGATGTTCGCTATGTATGACCGCAGGGCGTCCGCATATCCCTTCATCTTTTGCCTTTTCTGGGGATCACTTTCTGACGCAGCTCTCGTGGCATACACTTCTTGAACCTTTTGTAGGAAAGGTAACTCTGGCTTCAGCTCCATGATTTTTCGCCGGTACTCCTTCATGGTTTCTAGATTCTCAATTTTCTTGCGCCAGGCAGCCACCTTTTCGCGCACCTCGTCGATGTACCGTAAACCCCGCTCCTCATGCAGCTTGAGCGGGTTGGCTATATTTTCACGGGCTACTTCGATTTGTTTTATATACGTCGCAAATTTGCTCTTTCGCTCTGGGTCCTTTTCCACTTCAGATTGATCACGAATACATTTGAGATATTTGTCGACGGTTGAGAGATCCTTATCCTTGACCTCCTTCATTTTCTCAAAGTATTCCAGTTTTAGCTCCAAAAGCTTTCGTCTCGTCTCCATAGCTGCTTGGTAGGAAGCGAGACCATTCTTCAAATGAAGGTTTTCCAGTGCAGTCTTTTTCTCGAACTCCCGCAAGTTCTTCTTCAAAACCGCCAACGAGGCTTCAGACAACGGTTTCCCCTCCGTGTACTTCGTCCGCGCGGCCTGAAACTTGGTCGCGGTTTCCAGCAGCGCGCTCGTCGCACTCTGCCGCTCTCGGGTTAAGTTGTGCCGCTGCTGTTGATGCGCTTGTTGCTGGTGCTGCTGTGTCGGATGCGATGGATGCGACGGATGCTGCTGCTGGCCCTGGCTTGGATGCGGCTGTTGGTGCTGTGGCGCCGTGTGCTGATGCTGTTGCTGATGGCGGTGATGCTGCTGCTGTTGCTGCTGGTGGTGTTGATGCTGCGGAGCATGGTGCTGTGAGCTCCCGTGATGTTGCTGTTGCTGCTGGTGCTGCTGCTGCGACGACGGGTGCTGCATGTGGTGCATGTGGCTAGAGCTGTGTTGCGGAGGGGGTTGCTGCTGGTGCTGTTGATGCTGGTGTTGATGCTGGTGTTGGTGCTGCGGCTGGTGAGCTTGCTGCTGCGAATGGTGGTGATGCGACGGAGGCTGCATCTCGTGTGTGGGATGCGTGGGATGATGCTGGTAGTCGTAGGCGTCGTAAGAATACTGCTGCTCGTGCGGGGCAGGTTGGTGATGAGCTGCATTGTGCTGCTGGTTGTGGTCCACGTAGTAAGGGTCGTATCCATGGTGGGGCTGGTACTCACTGTATTCGGGATGATAGCCCTGCTCCTGCGGGTAGTGGTGCTGTGAAGAGTACCCGCTGTGCTCGGCAGGTGGATAGTGCTGCTGCTGCTGCTGCTGTTGCGAGTAGTTGTAATTGTTCGACATTTTCGCTCCCGTATATCGCTGTCTTATAACCTACTCTGTCCCTCTGCTTTGCACGTTCTCGTATACTCTGCAAAATGCTTTGTACGTTGTCGTATACTCTGAATTCTGCAAAAATGCTTTGCACGTTGTCGTATACTCTGCAAAATGCCACACTGTCCTGAATCAGTCTATGCTTCAATGAACCTTTTTGAGCTCACCGCTCTCGCAACTTGATCCACACTAAATAAATCCTTCACCGAGATCTCTGCAACCCCTCCCACCAATGGCGCCCCGTGCCCCCCACACCTATCGCGTACTCTCCCTCTTTTCGCGCTCGCTAGGCGGCCGGCTGGCGGCTGGTCTAGCACCTAGGACGCCACTGCTCCTTGATGCGCGCGCGCGGCTGCTGGTGCGAAGGAACGGAGAAACGGAGGAACAGAGGAACGGAGGAACGAGGGAAGGTTCCTGCGGTCCCCGGGGCAGAGTACTAGGTATTAGGTAGTAGGTAGTAGGTAGTAGGTACTCGGCGCGGGCGTGCGCGGAAGTGGAGGAACGTTCCTAGGATCCGAGGAGTGGGATAGAGGAGGTGGAGAGAGAAGGAGAAGAAGTGTTTTTCGATCTATTTTCTCTGCCACTTTTCCCCGTTATTTTTCCGCCTTTTTCTCTCTTTTTTCTTCTCCTTTGTGTTTGGCGGAGCCCTACTGAAGACCTAGGCGACCGTGTAGGGTGGAGCGTGCAGAGGGAACTATGTGGTAGTTTGAGACGTGTGTGAACGTGTTGGTGGTAGACTTTCGGCTGTTCACTTCTTATCAGGACGCTTGAAAAACAACAACATTACGAGTACAGGTAGTCATTTGTAGTTGGCCTGGGAACGTGAGGACAGTGAGGACAACAACACCTCGTAACAGTACACAATAGTAGTATTGTACCGTACCTGCATGATCAATAATGACGCATAGCGATATCTATAGTTGACGCTAATTTAACAGGGGGTGCAGTACAATGCAGTACAATGCCTTTGCGGAACGATTTTGCGGAACGATTCTAATTAAGCAGTTGACGTAGTTGACGATAGTTGACAATAGTTGACCATGTTGACCATAGTTGACCTCTAAACTACTAGCTAATAGTTAGCGAAGTGGTATCATAATAGTATGTTGAGGTAGATGTGGAGTAAGGATACAGATAAGCGATTAGGGTTATCTATATCTTGTACTATGGTGATTTTACCGTTGTCTTGATTCCCAAGTTCCGTCAGAAATTGGCTCGAACACGGGACTAGATCTTGAAAGCAGAAACTATTTTGTTCCTGCTTTCGAAACTCACTGACGATCAACCGCTTGGGTCTGCCGTTCATTTACAGTTAATTTTTTAACACAAGATGATGCGCGTTCGCGGAGCAGATCTTCGCGCAAACAAGTGCATTTGGAAAATTTGGAAGCGCGCTTGATTGTGGACAAGCTCTCACTATTTCCCAACTCATGCCAGGTACGACATGCCAAGCGAAATAGAGCATGCATGTCACAGGTCTCGCAGGACGCAGGACGCAGGACGGCGATGCGCAAGTCTAGTCAAGAGCGAGTAGAACTCCTGGCGATGTTCCACTCCGAAACACTGACTACTGCAGCGCAACATGCATGATTATGTGAACGGTTAGCAACGTCTCAGTGTCGCAAAGAGACAATCGCTCTCTCTGGGTTGCCGTCGGATTCAGTTAGTTGTGTGTTTTGGTGGAAATAGGACTGTGAATGCCGGCGGATTGCTTTCTCAAAACCAGCATTTCCGGCATTTGGAAAGCAACTTGCGAAATCGCTCTCCTCCTTTTGCATTCGGACGGTGTCGGAAGTCTACGGAATCGTCGTGACACGTCTGGACGTATGAAGGCTAGCGAAAGTGCATTTCATAGCCGTTGAAACCACCTCTTGCTGGTGGGAAGGACACACTGTGCCACTTGTAGAGCCTTCACAAGTTGTTGAAAAAGCAAATTCAGGACTTGACATTTGCTCGCAAGAGGTCGAAGCTTTATGTCCAATGAGGCGTCTTAATTGAAGTCATTGCGGCCTGACGAGCCCGACGGGAAACATGTGCAATCGACACCCTGCATGATTTGCCCAAAGCTGATGATCTGTCAAGGCACTTTCCAGAGATGAGATGACGAGAGAAGGCGTTGCGTGTCACTAGTCTCACTCGCTTCAGGTCTCACCAGACAACAGGATCTCATCTTTGAGGCCGAATTCTTATTCACAGTCAATGCTTTCACTGAACAGGAACAGAGGAATTCACACTCTCGGATGACCGATGATATTGATTGACTGAAAGGCAAAAGGAGTACAACCTTTGAAAGCTCGCATCGAGACATATCGAGACCGTGAAACTGTCGTCTGCAACCAGAGCGCCTAATAGTCAAGTACCGAGTAACGTCCATTTAGGAGTGCGAAACGGGAAAAAACGGAGTCTGCCTGCTTGCTGATTAACTGAGTGGAAGGTTGCAGCAGCTGCCGAGCGTTCTGATTCAGTCGAAACACATCTGGCTCTTCTTCGCACTTCGCACGAAAGTCCTGACAGAGATCGCTTGCCAAGATTTTAGTTGTGCCTTAATGCGGAGTTCAGAAAAAGAAAACAGACAAAAGAAAAGTACAAATGTGAGGGGGAGTGTGGTTACGAGATCAAGACCTATCCCACACTTGACTTTTATCCAATCAAATGGAAACTCTCGAGTTTCGCAATTTCTGCGCAATACTTTATACGAAATTCGTACTCACAGTACCATACCCTGTCTCGGAGGAGTTGTGTAGGCCCCTCACCAAATGAGATGTGATAGCTTAGGTCCCGAATGGCAATTCCCCAAGCGCACTTGACCTAAGCTGGCGGCGCGACTCGGACGCGGATCAGACACAGGTTGTGCAGAAGGATGCATCAAAATACTGGTCTTGGGGTGTTCTTCGCGGCCGTTCTTTTTGGCGGCGGCCGGCTCGTGCAGGCAAGTGACAGCTCGCTGCAAGTGCTTTTATTTTCGTCCTGCGATGGAGGCTCAGTGTTCGATGCCGGCTTCAATGAAATGGCTTGGCAAGCCGCGGCTGAAGTCGCTTCCGAGCATGGGGTGGCGACGGAGTTTCTGTCATCATGCTCAGTGCAAAACCTGACAGATAAATTGAACGCGTCGCCAAAGGATCACGTTATTGCGATTGGGTACGGGAGCAGTGAGATTCTCGACGGCAACTTCCACTTGTTCCCAGACGTCAAATTCACAACGATTGACATGGTGCCGTCCCAGCTCATTGACAACGTACAGGGTGCTGTATTCACGGAGGAGACCGGCTCGTTCATCATGGGCGCTCTCGCGGGAATGGTATCAAAGTCAAACGTTGTTGCTGGGGTGTTTGGGTTGCCAGATGTTCCTTTGATGCGCTTCAGGAATGGCTATGTTGCAGGTGTCACATATACATGCCCCACTTGCACAATCGAAACAAGATACATATGGAACTATGGGCTCGAAGATGAAGGCAAAGCGATATCGGAGTATCTCATCACACATTTTGGGGCCGACGTCATTTTCTGTGCCGCGGGCGGCACGGGGAACTTTGCGCTTCAGACAGCTGCAGAACTTGGCGCTTGGGTTCTCGGAGCTGACACCGATCAGTACCTGTCGCACTTTAAGAGCAATAGTTCATCAATTATGTCTTCAATGATGAAAGCCGTCGACGCCACTGTCAAGCGTGTCCTCATAGAGCATATTAACGGTGAATTCGTGGGGGGAAGATCAATTATTATGGACATGAGCAACAATGGAATTCGTCGAGCTCCTTGCCACGAAACTTGCAACATTACAGGCGTCGACGGGGTCTGGACAGCGATTGACACACTCCAGACCAAAATTGCCACCGAGCAGATCTCGTCTGGAGTTGAATTTGCCTCTGGAAACTTTCAGTATCGGAAACGGTTTGCGAGCGACCTTGCCGGAAACTCTTGGACCAACTTGCTCTCCCATGGGACCGAGCCCACCACTCTCTTCGGCGCAGCTTCTGACGTCTTTGATGCTCATGGAAATCGGATGATGTTCTTTTTCGGCGGAGCCAACTCTTCTCAGACCTATTCCGACCAGCTCTGGGTGTACGTACTTCCAAGCCTCTCGTGGGAAAAACGCGAAGGAGACAGCTTGATATATGGATATACGAGCGACGATGAAGTGTACCAGAATGCGTTTCCGGGACCGCGTACGAGGGCCACGTTCACTGCGCTTGCGTTGACAGATGATTCGGACGGTGCATTACTGGCACTCTTTGGCGGGTCTGACACGGATGGAAAGTTCAATGACTTATGGCTATTCTATTATCACCCAAGCTACAACGAGCCGTTTGAGTACTGGGTCCGTGTTGACAGCACTGTCGCCTCCGGAAGCTGGCCAATCGCTCGAGACTCGCATGCTGCTGTGGCGAGCTCGACCGTGGACGACAGCGGCTACACGGAGCTTTACATGTTTGGTGGTCGAGATGCAAGTGAAAATGCTCTCAAAGACCTTCGGAGACTGAGAATTCGGAGCAATGGTCACTCCGCACAGCCTGATGTGGAATGGACCACGTTATGTGCCGCTTGCAGTGGACCGCCAGCCAGGTACGATCACACCTTGACCTACTACGACGGAAGCCTCTTTGTGCACGGCGGAATCGGTTCTGACGTGAAATATATCGACGACATGTGGGAGTATGTTGTCTCAGACGACAAATGGGTACAGCACACGAGCGCTCCGGTTGCGAGAACGTCTCACGGAGCGGTCGTAATGAACATGAGACCGCCTGGCGGAGAACTGACTCCAGTTATCGCGTTCTATGGCGGCTACTTCAACGAAGTCGTCTCAAACACCATTCGAACCTCTGTACAATACTTCATACTGAGCGACTCGTCTTGGCTTGTTGCCAAGTCATATGATCCTTCGACGGAAGATGTGTGCGAATACGCACAGGGGAATCGGACGTCAACGTCGTCTCTGGTTGCCAATGAACAAGTCCTCCCAGCAATCTACAAGCTGGACGCTCTGGATGACGGAGATCCAGATATCCTGTTGCTGTTCAGCACTTCTCAAGTGCTCTCGGTGACGAACCCTCTCGCGTTTCATCCGAGCAAGAACGAGGTGGTCGAGGACAAGTTGTACAGTCCAGAGCTCTCCGGCATCTGCATTGCACTCGGGGTGTTGAGCATGGCAGTAAGCGTCGGATGTATTCTCTGGACCGTAAAGTTCAGACAGACAAGAACAGTCCAATTGAGTCAAATGGAGTTCCTGATTCTGATATGTGTCGGTGGAGTGTTGTCTTCGTCGGCAATGTTTGCCGTGGTGGTCGACGACCAAGATGACGAATTTGGTCTTGCGAGGACAGGTGCATACGAGCCAGCAAACAGGGCTTGCATGGCTCAAGTGTGGTTGTTCACGGGAGGCTTCTGTCTGACGTTGGGGCCGGCCTTTGCGAAGCTTCACAGGGTAGTGAAGATATTCAATGGGGCAACCGCAACCCGTGTCCGCGTCTCGAGTCGTCAAATGTTTAAATACATCGCTTTGCTTCTTTTGATGGATTGGAGTATCGTCGCGGTGTGGCAGTTGAGCGACCCTCTCAAGTATTATCGCGTGACAACATACACCGACACGGACGGGAACGTTGTGGAGTCCACGGGTTATTGCCAGAGCAGCGGATCGTTTATGTTTCTTTTCCCAGTGGTATCAATTCACATCTTGGTGTTGGTTTATGGTATTTATATCACGTACATGGCCCGAAATCTTTCAGAGGTGTTCAGCGAGGGGAAATATCTGCAATTTGCGCTGGTGGCTCAGTTCGAGCTTCTTGCAATCGCTTGTCCGGTTTTAATTCTGGTCTACGAGATGCCTGGTACAAGGATGGTGATCATGGTCGGAATCATATTCCTAAACACCTTCAGCGCGCTTGCCTTCATCTTTGCACCTAAACTACTTCTCTTGAAGAGGGAAACCAGCAGCTCATCAAACTCCAGGGTTAATCCCAAACTAACTTATACCGGGCCAACTGTTGATGGGGGAAGCTCAATCGTGAGGTCCGAGTCCCACGACACGGTTGAATTCTCTTGAAAACGTGTACGTACACGTACCGGTACAGGCACCGTTAGCCTAGCTAGAAACTATTTCTTTCAGAATCAAACATTTTTTAGTATCGCACGCAGCTCACTGTGACTGTCGCGTAACAGCTGTACGTCCTGCTCCACGTTGAGTAGCAAGACAAGTAGACAGAGGCTCGGAGCTGGCAGAGATGTCTGAGATGTCGTTCGATTTTCCCATTTTTGACTCCAAGCCTTCCAGGAACTACTTAGCATGAGAGTTTCCATGCTTTTTTGCAGCCGAGGCATTGGACTTTAGGTTACTATAGTAAGTACTACGCTGTCGAGGTGGCAGCAACATTTGACCGTTGAGAAAAACCGTGACAAGAAAAATGCTGAACAGCAAATGGGAATACCTGACATCGCCAAGTTCGATGAGTCCGAGTCGCGTGAGGTCTGATGAGCCAGTCATACCAGTGCGCGATACCATACCATGTAACGGCCCATGATCATCGACGCAGAAATTTCCGTACATATAAATGACGATTTGGAAATCGCTGGTATAGAAAGTGAGTATGCGGCGCTGGGAGCTTGGTCTTGAAGCCGTACCTCTGATTCTTCGACACCTGAGATGCTTGCTGCGGCGTTTGCGTGTGGTAGGGGAGAAAATATTGACATGTCTTGACGTGTGTAATTACAAGCCAAAGTAAGCCGTTACTTTTATTTTCTGCGATGAGCTGATCGTCCAACAACTACGAGTTTTAACCTCCGAGACTCTGACGCTTGGACCGTCTGTCTTTTCACTCTTGAAAGGGAATGAGCTTTTACCCTTAAAGTTCGCTCGCACATTTGCGCTTTTAAGTTCCTCTTTTCGCGCCCTGGAGAGTACCGGAAGTGAACGCGTGCGGCATTTGACACAGACTCCGTTGGGTCTTTGAACTATTTTGAGCTCATCCTTTGCTACCACCGCAGGGAAAAGTACCCACGCTAGCGACATCACGTGTTGCACGCGGTGGTCAAGTCATATGTTTGCGCCACCCGAGAGCTTGGAGAGCCTTGCAGTCCTTGCGATCACGGTGCAGCAAGAAACGTTGGGAGAACTGGAAGACTCTGCAGAATGCGTGCGAAGACGGTGGCTAGCATACTGACACTGTTCTTCGCGGCATACCCGCGGCGCGCATCAGCAGATGATGGGGTCGAGCTAGAGATACTGCTCTTCGCTTCTTGCGATGGAGGTACCATCGATGACTCGGGTTTTAGCGAAATGGCTTGGAGAGCGGCTGCGGAAGTGGGCACTGAAATGGGTCTTCACACTGAGTACTACACCTCGTGCTCCATTGAGAACTTGACAGCCAAGATGGCTGATGCTCCTAAAGACCATGTCATTGCGATTGGATACGGAAGTAGCGAGATACTCGATGGCAACTTTCATCTCTTCCCCGACACCAAATTTACCACCATTGACATGGTGCCTTCTCAGCTCATCGACAACGTCCAGGGCGCGGTGTTCGCAGAAGAGGCTGGGTCTTTCCTCATGGGCGCACTGGCTGGTCTGACGACAACTTCCAAGGTCGTGGCTGGTGTATTCGGTATTCCTGACATACCTTTGATGCGGTTCAGAAATGGGTTTATTGCTGGCGTCAACCATGTCTGTCCAACTTGCACTATCGAGACGAGGTACTTTTGGCATTATGGCAAGGAGGAAGAAGGCAGAGTCATTTCAGAGTATCTGATTCAAAGCTTTGGCGCTGATGTGGTGTATTGCGCCGCAGGAAAGACTGGAAACAATGCTCTTCAGGCGGCGGCAGAACTTGGCGCCTGGGTGATTGGTGCAGATACCGACCAATACCTCACGCACTTTGGCAGCAGCAATTCGCGCATTTTGTCTTCGATGATGAAAGCAGTCGACGCAACAGTCAAGCGCGTTCTTCATAATCACTATGATGGCAAGTTCCGGGGTGGGAGGTCCATCATAATGGATTTGAGCAACGATGGGGTCCGCCGAGCACCGTGTCACGAGACTTGCAACTCCACAGGCATAGACGGGATATGGGACATGATTGATGAGCTACAGACCAAAATTGCCACCGAGCAGATCTCCTCTGGTGTCGAGTTTGCCTCAGGGAACTTTCAATATCGGAAACGGTTTGCGAGTGAGCTCGCCGGAAACTCTTGGACCAACTTGCTCTCCCATGGGACCGAGCCCTCCACTCTCTTCGGCGCAGCTTCTGACGTCTTTGATGCTCATGGAAATCGGATGATGTTCTTTTTCGGCGGAGCCAACTCTTCTCAGACCTATTCCGACCAGCTTTGGGTGTATGTACTTCCAAGCCTCTCGTGGGAAAAACGCGAAGGAGACAGCTTGATATATGGATATACGAGCGACGATGAAGTGTATCAGAATGCGTTTCCGGGGCCGCGTACGATGGCCACGTTCACTGCGCTTGCGTTGACAGATGGGTCTGAAGGCGCGTTGCTGGCATTGTTTGGTGGATCTGCCATCAACGAAAAGTTCGAGGATCTGTGGCTGTTCTACTATCACCCAAGCTACAACGAGCCATTTGAGTACTGGGTCCGTGTTGACAGCACTGTCGCCTCCGGAAGCTGGCCTATCGCTCGAGACTGGCATGCTGCTGTAGCGAGCTCGACCGTGGACGTCGGTGGCTACGCTGAGCTCTACATGTTTGGATGAAAGGGCGTTGCTGAAAACCCACTGAAGGATCTCGTCAAGTTAAGAATTCGGAGCAACGGTCACTCCGCACAGCCTGACGTGGAATGGACCACGTTATGTGCCGCTTGCAGTGGACCGCCAGCCAGATACGGTCACACCTTGACCTACTACGACGGAAGCCTCTTTGTGCACGGCGGGATTGGCTCTGACTTGAAGTACATCGACGACTTGTGGGAGTATGTTGTCTCAGACGACAAATGGATACAGCACGCCAGCGCTCCGGTTGCGAGAACGTCTCACGGAGCGGTCGTAATGAACATGAGACCGCCTGGCGGAGAACTGACTCCAGTTATCGCGTTCTATGGCGGCTACTTCAACGAAGTCGTCTCAAACACCGTTCGAACCTCTGTACAATACTTCATACTGAGCGACTCGTCTTGGCTTGTTGCCAAGTCGTATGATCCTTCAACGGAAGACGTATGCGAATACGCACAGGGGAATCGGACGTCAACTTCGCCCCTGGTTGCGAGTGAGCAGGTCCTCCCAGCAATCTACAAGCTGGACGCTCTGGATGACGGAGATCCAGATATCCTGTTGCTGTTCAGCACTTCTCAAGTGCTCTCGGTGACGAACCCTCTCGCGTTTCATCCGAGCAAGAACGAGGTGGTCGAGGACAAGTTGTACAGTCCAGAGCTCTCCGGCATCTGCATTGCACTCGGGGTGTTGAGCATGGCAGTAAGCGTCGGATGTATTCTCTGGACCGTAAAGTTCAGACGGACAAGAACAGTCCAATTGAGCCAAATGGAGTTTCTGATTCTGATATGTGTCGGTGGAGTGTTGTCTTCCTCGGCGATCTTTGCCGTGGTGGTCGACGACCAAGATGACACTTTTGGTCTTGCGAGGACAGGTGCATACGAGCCAGCGAACAGGGCTTGCATGGCTCAAGTGTGGTTGTTCACGGGAGGCTTTTGTCTGACGTTGGGGCCGGCCTTTGCGAAGCTTCACAGGGTAGTGAAGATATTCAATGGCGAAACGCTCTCTCGTGTCCGCGTCTCGAGTCGTCAAATGTTTAAATACATCGCTTTGCTTCTTTTGATGGATTGGAGTATCGTCGCGGTGTGGCAGTTGAGCGACCCTCTCAAGTTCTATCGCGTTACAACATACACCGACGCAGATGGGAACATCGTGGAGTCCACGGGTTATTGCCAGAGCAGCGGATCGCTCAAGTTCCTTTTTCCAGTGGTATCAATTCACATCTTGGTGTTGGTGTATGGTATTTATATCACGTACATGGCCCGAAATCTTTCAGAGGTGTTCAGCGAGGGGAAATATCTGCAATTTGCGCTGGTGGCTCAGTTCGAGCTTCTCGCAATCGCTTGTCCGGTTCTAATTTTGGTTTACGAGATGCCTGGTACAAGGATGGTGATCATGGTCGGAATCATATTCCTAAACACCTTCAGCGCGCTTGCCTTCATCTTTGCACCTAAATTTTTCTTGCTTTCTGATGAAAAATATTCCAAAACATCTTCCAAGGTCGATCCGAAGCACACGGGTCAGCAAGTCAATGCTGTCAGTACAATGAGGTCAGGCTCACGTGAGTCGATGACGTTCTCTTGAGAGACTCTCTCACTGCCTTCTTCACACTTTTTGCAAATCCTTCTACGAAATTTTAAACTTTCCGGAGAATGTATAACGTTGATGTGAGCGCCGAGCAGATGCAAGCAATGCAAAGCAAGGGGAAAACAAGTCTTAATTTTTAAAATTAGATTAGTTGTATCTGAGCTTCCGACTTCGGGAATTATTCGCACGTTGCAACACAAATAAGTTCCCAAATTCCAAATTTAAATTCTATTTCGTTTTCTTTTGTTCGCGCTTGCGGTGGGCTCGATTTGGCCTTCCATTGACAAACCAAAATCGTGCAATGAAGGATGGCCAATTCTTCTAAATTCTAGATGCTGCCGTGGTGGCGTGACACTTGCGAATACGCAATTTATGCAACTCAAATCGTGTCGGTTGATGACAAAGTCGTCCGACCTAGCAGTAGGAGCAGATCCCAGGGAACAACGTCGTCACAAACCAATCTGATCCATGCTGGCTTGCTTTCACAGCACACAGTCATTTCTTTTCACCGTTATTCTTCACCGCGATGGACATGACGATGAACTGTTTGTTGTTGGCCACTTCTGCATTCCCGCTATTCCTCAAGTAGCATTCGGTACCCCACTAGCCGTTGAGAGGGTCACTGCAAATGACGGTCACTGTCTGTCCGTCCGTCCGTGCGCTGAGGGGTTGAGTTGCGCGTAGCTCACAGCTTATGGCCAAGGAATGAGCGACACGTAACGGTAATTGCTCTTGCGGAATCTTCATTATGGTCAAGTTATCGTTGGAGTTGATTGCTGATTGATTGCCAATTGAGTTGGCAGCTATTCATTGGCAGTTGCGACGTGTTGGAGCGACCGGCTGCAGTTTGTACATTTAGCTCAGAGAGCAATCGCGGTGGCGTTCACGTGAACTTCTTGCCCTCTCTTTCTAATGACGGCACTGAGTACTGTACATGAACAGTGGAATGCGATGCGGTGTTTCGCGGTTGAGTGTAAGTAGGAGACTCCGTGCTCTTCAAGTGCCGCAATGGCGAGTTTGGTATGCTATTTCGACGTGGATAGCAGAATAATTTACCGATGGAAAGCTACGTTCAGTTGTGACTGAATGCCGAATACCTTTCCGCAGTAGGACTTGCGAGACAAATGAGTCTGCTCCGCATATACCTGATCTAGAGAAGGCAGTATGTAAAGTGCAACGCTTTCGAACCCTCCACCCATCAATCGCCATACGCTCAACAGTTCGTTGCCAGGCGCACGTCACCAGCGTTGGTTTTGCATGCTGAAGGCCAAGTCAAGGCTGGACTTCTTGCAGTTTGCGGCGCTGGGGAGATGCAAGCCGTGCGTCCCGTACTTTGAACATCCTGGACAACGTTGCCGAACGCTCTCCGATGTGTCCGAGGATTTTGGCACTCGCAATTTTCTTGTCGCTCTACACTCCG
This sequence comes from Parietichytrium sp. I65-24A, assembly GCA_012862575.1. NCBI lineage: Eukaryota > Bigyra > Thraustochytrida > Thraustochytriidae > Parietichytrium > Parietichytrium sp. I65-24A. The sequence continues at coordinate 49,555 of BLSF01000085.1, forward strand.
TGCAGTTCGGGCTCACCACTTCAAGTCCTCTTGTTTGCGTCTTGCGATGGAGGAGCAATCCATGACGCGGGCTTCAATGACATGGCTTGGAGCGCCTCGGAAGAGGCTGGCGCTGAGCTTGGAATCGATACCGATTTTTTGGCTACCTGCTCCAACGCTGAAGCCGTGGAGGCTTTGACTGCCGATCCAAAGGACCACGTCATCGCAATAGGGTACGGTGCCTCTACAGTCCTGGATGGCAGCTTTCATCTTTTCCCTGACACCAAATTTACCACTATTGACATGGTGCCTTCTCAGCTCATCGACAACGTCCAGGGCGCGGTGTTCGCAGAAGAGGCTGGCTCTTTTATTATGGGTGCACTTGCAGGGTTGACAACGCAATCAAAAGTCGTGGCCGGAGTATTTGGTATCCCCAACACACCTTTGTTGCGTTTTAGAAATGGTTTTATTGCCGGGGTCTATCACACCTGTCCATCTTGCATCGTCGAAACGCGGCACCTCTGGAATTATGGTCTTGTGGAGGAGGGCAGAAAGATTTCAGAGTATCTGATTCAAAGCTTTGGTGCTGATGTGGTGTATTGCGCCGCAGGAAGGACTGGAAACAATGCTCTTCAGGCGGCGTCGGAACTTGGCGCCTGGGTGATTGGTGCAGACACCGATCAGTACATCACACAATTTAATAGAAGCAGTCCACTTATCTTGTCGTCGATGATGAAAGCAGTTGACGCAACAGTCAAGCGTATTCTTCAGAATCACTATGATGGCAAGTTCCGAGGTGGGAGGTCCATCATAATGGATATGAGCAACGACGGAATCCGCCGGGCACCGTGTCACGAGACTTGCAACACCACAGGCATAGACGGGATATGGGACACGATCGATGAGCTACAGACCAAAATTGCCACCGAGCAGATCTCCTCTGGTGTCGAGTTTGCCTCAGGGAACTTTCAATATCGGAAACGGTTTGCGAGTGAGCTTGCCGGAAACTCTTGGACCAACTTGCTCTCCCATGGGACCGAGCCCACCACTCTCTTCGGCGCAGCTTCTGACGTCTTTGATGCTCATGGAAATCGGATGATGTTCTTTTTCGGCGGAGCCAACTCTTCTCAGACCTATTCCGACCAGCTTTGGGTGTACGTACTTCCAAGCCTCTCGTGGGAAAAACGCGAAGGAGACAGCTTGATATATGGATATACGAGCGACGATGAAGTGTATCAGAATGCGTTTCCGTGGCCGCGTACGATGGCCACGTTCACTGCGCTTGCGTTGACAGATGGGTCTGAAGGCGCGTTGCTGGCATTGTTTGGTGGATCTGCCATCAACGAAAAGTTCGAGGATCTGTGGCTGTTCTACTATCACCCAAGCTACAACGAGCCGTTCGAGTACTGGGTCCGTGTTGACAGCACTGTCGCCTCCGGAAGCTGGCCTATCGCTCGAGACTCGCATGCTGCTGTGGCGAGCTCGACCGTGGACGACAGCGGCTACACGGAGCTCTACATGTTTGGTGGTCGAGACGCAGATGAAATCGCGCTGCAGGATCTCGTCAGGTTAAGAATTCGGAGCAACGGTCACTCCGCACAGCCTGACGTGGAATGGACCACGCTATGTGCCGCTTGCAGTGGACCGCCAGCCAGGTACGATCACACCTTGACCTACTACGACGGAAGCCTCTTTGTGCACGGCGGGATTGGCTCCGACTTGAAGTACATCGACGACTTGTGGGAGTATGTTGTCTCAGACGACAAATGGGTACAGCACACGAGCGCTCCGGTTGCGAGAACGTCTCACGGAGCGGTCGTAATGAACGTGCGACCGCCTGGCGGAGAACTGACTCCAGTTATCGCGTTCTACGGCGGCTACTTCAACGAAGCCGTCTCAAACACCGTTCGAACCTCTGTACAATACTTCATACTAAGCGACTCGTCTTGGCTCGTCGCCAAGTCGTATGATCCTTCAACGGAAGACGTGTGCGAATACGCACAGGGGAATCGGACGTCAACTTCGCCCCTGGTTGCGAGTGAGCAGGTCCTCCCAGCAATCTACAAGCTGGACGCTCTGGATGACGGAGATCCAGATATCCTGTTGCTGTTCAGCACTTCTCAAGTGCTCTCGGTGACGAACCCTCTCGCGTTTCATCCGAGCAAGAACGAGGTGGTCGAGGACAAGTTGTACAGTCCAGAGCTCTCCGGCATCTGCATTGCACTCGGATCGTTGAGCATGGCAGTAAGCGTCGGATGTATTCTCTGGACATTACGATTCAGAAAAACGAGAACAGTCAAACTGAACCAGGCGGAGTTCCTGATTCTGATTTGTGTGGGTGGAGTGTTGTCTTCCTCAGCGATCTTTGCCGTGGTGTTCGACGACCAAGATGACGACTTTGGTCTTGCGAGGACAGGTGCATACGAGCCAGCGAACAGGGCTTGCATGGCTCAAGTGTGGTTGTTCACGGGAGGCTTCTGTCTGACGTTGGGGCCCGCCTTTGCGAAGCTTCACAGGGTACTCCAAATATTCAACGGGGCAACCGCAACCCGTGTACGAGTGTCGAGCCTCCAGATGTTTAAGTACATCGCTTTGCTTCTATTTATTGACTGGAGTGTCGTTGCCGTCTGGCAGTTCAGCGACCCATTAAAGTATTATCGAAAGACGACATACACCGACGCAGACGGAAACATTGTCGAGTCCACGGGGTTTTGCCAGAGCAGCGGATCGTTCAAGTTCTTTTCCCAATGGTATCAATTCACGTCTTGGTGCTCTTATATGGGATTTATATCACTTACATGGCCCGAAACCTCTCCGAAATTTTCAGTGAGGGCAAGTATTTACAATTTGCGCTCGTGGCTCAGTTCGAGCTCCTCGCAATCGCTAGTCCGGTTCTCGTTCTGGTGTATGAGATTCCTGGCACAAGAATGTTGATCATGGCAGGGATTGTCTTTTTGAACACATTCAGCGCGCTTGCATTCATATTCGCCCCCAAATTGTGGCTGCTCAGTCGTGAAAAACATTCTCGCTCAACGTCTAAATTTGACGTTAAGCCTGTTGACGTCCGAGATACTCAACCGGGGCAGATGACGAGCTGCGTCAGCACCGTGAGATCCGGGTCAAGGAACACCGTTGAGATCTCGTAGGGAGTCTCGAAGAAAGTCGTGTCGAAGTTAAAGTGTGGAGGATATATGCAGAATCCAGAAAATCTGAGGGGTTCTACTTCTTTTCATGACCTCTTGGTCGCATAACTTTTTCCTGCTCATGTCTTCTTGTACGGTCTTGCCGATTTAATTGTAAAGAACTTCCGTTACTTCAACCGCACGAAACTGTTCAGCCGTGCGTGAATCAACCACCCTTACTTGTAGACGAATGCTTCCAAAGAGTTCAGCGATTGCGTCATAGAACAACTACATTCACAGTCAGTCAGAACATAACAAAAAGATGAAAGAAGCAGAAAACATCAGGAAACGCAGAGAATACAAGGTGCAAGGCTGTCGTTCTTCCTACCATCTTGCTTCTTGAGCGCAAGAAGCGTGGCCAGTGACCTCTACTGCCACTGCAAGTAGCGTATGGAAAACCGTTTGTTCGTTAGGCGGCCCTGAGCCTGAGGAGGCGGCGCGTCGCAACAGAACGATCTCAAAAGGTACCTGAAGCGGTACCACTACAATAAGTGAGAGGACGCGTACTGACTGTGAGTACCAGTTCAACATTATCTTTGTAATTTAGCCGTTTGAGTTCAAGAGTGACAGTGCAGCGCTCAGTGAGATGCTGACAGTGAGGGTGGCTGTTTGCCAGCAAAGTTGCCCGCCCCACCATGATCGACCATGGGCAGATTCAGCAGCTAGCTGCGTTCGCTTGTCTTGTGACACGTCAATCCCATAGTCTTTTGATTTGTTGATCGATTGCCTGCATGAGGAAACATGCGAGGGTAGGATGCTCACGCGCTGGAGAAAGTCAAGGGACATTGCGAGCTCATTCATCACCTGGCCTTAGTGGCTGGTTGTGATAGTCGGTTCTACCGACTGTGAGTACCGGCGCTTTGAGTTTTTCTGTTTTGCAGTTTATGTCAAGTTGAAACAAAGCAAGCAGGATAGAAAACTACCGTTTGGTGTTGGGAGGTGAAAGAGGGGCAACTTGGGCACGGCACTGTGCATTACAGATATCCTCATCGTGATAGGTCACCCTCCTGCTTTGAACACTGTCAATACGGCTTTTCGAGGGATACTTATCTATGTCTCTCTTAAAGATGGAGCTTGCTTCTCGTGGAGTCTGAGGGCTTCTCTCACCGCAGTAAAAAGAGACGTTTGGTTTCGGGAAAGTGATGTTTTTGAGTCAACAGTAAGCGATGATGGAAAGGTTCCCGCCTTCCAAATTAGCCTGCATGAGTTCTGATCCCTAAGAGAAAGTAAACGTCCGATTTGAGGTTGCTGTCTGTTCCAATCTGCTAGTATGGCTCTTTTCAGCTTTGAATAAATTTCATATATCTTCTCAGGACTCACAAGCAGCACTGCCACGCACAGGGCGGTGCTGTCCTCCAGACCTGCTCGGGGTGCGACTTGCACCTCAGCTGCGAGCCGATCCACGAAAGTTGCCCGAAGCTTTCCACATGCGTCCATCTGCTTTCGTTCTCGCTTTCTTCTCGCTCTACACCCAGTGCAGTTCCAACTCTGCTCTGCAAGTCCTCTTGCTTGCAGCATGCGATGGAGGAGCAATCAACGACTCGGGATTTAATGCTATGGCTTGGAGCGCCTCCGAAGAGGCTGGCGTTGAGCTTGGCGTTGTTTCAGAGTTCATGGCAATTTGCTCGATTGAAGAGGTCAAGGAAAACTTGAGTGCCAATCCCAAGGACCACGTCATCGCGGTTGGATACGGAAGCAGCGAGATACTCGATGGCAACTTTCATCTCTTCCCCGACACCAAATTTACCACTATTGACATGGTGCCTTCTCAGCTCATCGACAACGTCCAGGGCGCGGTGTTCGCAGAAGAGGCTGGGTCTTTCCTCATGGGCGCACTGGCTGGTCTGACGACAACTTCCAAGGTCGTGGCTGGTGTGTTCGGTATTCCTAACATACCTTTGATGCGGTTCAGAAATGGGTTTATCGCTGGCGTCAACCATGTCTGTCCAACTTGCACTATCGAGACGAGGTACTTTTGGCATTATGGCAAGGAGGAAGAAGGCAGAGTCATTTCAGAGTATCTGATTCAAAGCTTTGGCGCTGATGTGGTGTATTGCGCCGCAGGAAGGACTGGAAACAATGCTCTTCAGGCGGCGGCAGAACTTGGCGCCTGGGTGATTGGTGCAGACACCGACCAATACCTCACGCACTTTGGCAGCAGCAGTTCGCGCATTTTGTCTTCGATGATGAAAGCAGTCGACGCAACAGTCAAGCGCGTTCTTCGGGAGCACTATAATGGAGAATTTTTAGGTGGACACTCGATAGTAATGGACATGAGCAACGACGGGATCCGCCGGGCACCGTGTCACGAGACTTGCAACACCACAGGCATAGACGGGATATGGGACATGATTGATGAGCTACAGACCAAAATTGCCACCGAGCAGATCTCCTCTGGTGTCGAGTTTGCCTCAGGGAACTTTCAATATCGGAAACGGTTTGCGAGTGAGCTTGCCGGAAACTCTTGGACCAACTTGCTCTCCCATGGGACCGAGCCCACCACTCTCTCTGGCGCAGCTTCTGACGTCTTTGATGCTCATGGAAATCGGATGATGTTCTTTTTCGGCGGAGCCAACTCTTCTCAGACCTATTCCGACCAGCTCTGGGTGTACGTACTTCCAAGCCTCTCGTGGGAAAAACGCGAAGGAGACAGCTTGATATATGGATATACGAGCGACGATGAAGTGTATCAGAATGCGTTTCCGGGGCCGCGTACGATGGCCACGTTCACTGCGCTTGCGTTGACAGATGGGTCTGAAGGCGCGTTGCTGGCATTGTTTGGTGGATCTGCCATCAACGAAAAGTTCGAGGATCTGTGGCTGTTCTACTATCACCCAAGCTACAACGAGCCATTTGAGTACTGGGTCCGTGTTGACAGCACTGTCGCCTCCGGAAGCTGGCCTATCGCTCGAGACTGGCATGCTGCTGTAGCGAGCTCGACCGTGGACGTCGGTGGCTACGCTGAGCTCTACATGTTTGGATGAAAGGGCGTTGCTGAAAACCCACTGAAGGATCTCGTCAAGTTAAGAATTCGGAGCAACGGTCACTCCGCACAGCCTGACGTGGAATGGACCACGTTATGTGCCGCTTGCAGTGGACCGCCAGCCAGATACGGTCACACCTTGACCTACTACGACGGAAGCCTCTTTGTGCACGGCGGGATTGGCTCTGACTTGAAGTACATCGACGACTTGTGGGAGTATGTTGTCTCAGACGACAAATGGATACAGCACGCCAGCGCTCCGGTTGCGAGAACGTCTCACGGAGCGGTCGTAATGAACATGAGACCGCCTGGCGGAGAACTGACTCCAGTTATCGCGTTCTATGGCGGCTACTTCAACGAAGTCGTCTCAAACACCGTTCGAACCTCTGTACAATACTTCATACTGAGCGACTCGTCTTGGCTTGTTGCCAAGTCGTATGATCCTTCAACGGAAGACGTATGCGAATACGCACAGGGGAATCGGACGTCAACTTCGCCCCTGGTTGCGAGTGAGCAGGTCCTCCCAGCAATCTACAAGCTGGACGCTCTGGATGACGGAGATCCAGATATCCTGTTGCTGTTCAGCACTTCTCAAGTGCTCTCGGTGACGAACCCTCTCGCGTTTCATCCGAGCAAGAACGAGGTGGTCGAGGACAAGTTGTACAGTCCAGAGCTCTCCGGCATCTGCATTGCACTCGGATCGTTGAGCATGGCAGTAAGCGTCGGATGTATTCTCTGGACATTACGATTCAGAAAAACCAGAACAGTCCAATTGAGCCAAATGGAGTTTCTGATTCTGATATGTGTCGGTGGAGTGTTGTCTTCCTCGGCGATCTTTGCCGTGGTGGTCGACGACCAAGATGACACTTTTGGTCTTGCGAGGACAGGTGCATACGAGCCAGCGAACAGGGCTTGCATGGCTCAAGTGTGGTTGTTCACGGGAGGCTTCTGTCTGACGTTGGGGCCCGCCTTTGCGAAGCTTCACAGGGTAGTGAAGATATTCAATGGCGAAACGCTCTCTCGTGTCCGCGTCTCGAGTTGTCAAATGTTTAAATACATCGCTTTGCTTCTTTTGATGGATTGGAGTATTGTCACAGTGTGGGAATTAAGCGACCCTCTCAAGTACTACCGCGTGACAACATACACCGACGCAGATGGGAACATCGTGGAGTCCACTGGGTACTGCCGGAGCAATAGTGCCTATCGCTTTTCACTCCCGGTTCTGTCGGTTCACCTCCTAGTGTTGGTGTACGGAATCTATGTTACATACATGGCCCGGGGTCTTTCAGAGGTGTTCAGCGAGGGGAAATATCTGCAATTTGCGCTGGTGTCTCAGTTCGAGCTTCTCGCAATCGCTTGTCCGGTTCTAATTTTGGTTTACGAGATGCCTGGTACAAGGATGGTGATCATGGCCGGAGTCATTTTCCTTACCACTCTCAGCGCGCTTTCCTTTATTTTCGCGCCGAAAGTAGTTCATTTAAGAAGTGAGCGTGTCGTGCGAATTAACACAAAGGTACACGGTACATCGACCGTGAAGATTAGAAGTACAAGCATCAATATGGATGAATCAGCATGAGTGTTTTGAAATGCGGCGTTTAGAACGGTGAAAGACACAGGCAAAGTGATGAAGTCCCTTTCTTGGAAGAACATCCTGCCAGATAGATTCGTTGATTTATAGCAAGACAGCTGCAAAGTTATTCAGGACATTTGCGACAATGCTAATTGTCCTTTTGTTCATTTTCACGAGGATTTAGCTCCTTGCGTGCAGCAGAAGGTTTGATCTGCTTGTTGTGGAGGAATTTCTCTAGGTGGGGTATCTCACCGCGTTCGGTATTTGGAACTCCAAAAATCAAGATCACCGTTATGAGAACGCTAAGGATCGGACCCCAGCAAGTAGAGTTAAAATACAAGTGGAGCAACGAGATCCGAAGCAAGTTATCGAGAGGCAAATAAAATGTAATTGACATCGGTCTCAAAATCCGCGCGATGCCATGATCCAAAAAGTGGAAGATACACCATTCCACTCACGAGTTCAGTATGCAAGCCTTGCTGATGTATCACTCTTTCAATTTCAATGGGCTGGACAAACTTTGCCCAATCGTGCGTTCCAGGAGGAACCATCCGTGTTGCATATTCAGCAGCTACAATTGCCAGCATGTAGCTCTTCACGGTGCGGTTAATAGTCGAAATAGCCAAGCCTTTCCTGCAGAGTTGGCTGCACTTTTCCAAAAAGAGGTTTTGGTTGTTGACATGCTCAATTACCTCTAGAGATATGACAAAGTCAAACGACGCTGCGCCTTCTTGTTGGATTAGTTCTTCCACCGTTCCCACGCGGCCTTCAAATGTGCCGGCACCCTCCTGGCCAATGGCGGTGGCGACGCGACGATGGGTCACCTCCACATTTTCCGGAACCGGATCAACTGCAATAACGTTCGCGCCCAGCTTAACTAACGACGTGCTCAAAAGACCGCCCCCGCACCCGATATCTGCCACTCGCAGCCCTCGTAGCCCTGTGGGTGAATTGCGTCCCGCAAACTCCTCAATCATTTCCATGCGAAGCTTGTGCATGTCTTTCAGCGCCTTGCCTTGCGGTCCTTCCCAGTCCAGCCCACTAAACTTCTCGACTTCCTCCGCATTTCTCGTCTCGGACGACATCATGAGAGGTCCCTCCATTGACTTTACACCCTCCGAGGACAGCGCCCGCGCATAATGAGCGGCAAATCTATCGCCAAACACAGTCTTCTGAGCAGGACATTTGCCGAACAAGCTCGCACATGATGCACCTTTACGCGTAAGCTGCATGCGCACAGCGCGTCCCCCAAGGCCAAGCATGTTCTCCGCCACACTCTTTATAAACCCTAAACCTAAACCTAAATCCCAAAACTCAAAACCCAAAACTCAAAACCCAAAGCTTTCCCAGCTCGTTTTGACTGGTTTATGTATTGGCGTACTCTTCTACCTTCACGTGCGGTCGTAACTGTGAGTACGTACTACACCTTTGGGTCTATGAGTACGTACAGTCTACAGTCAAGTGGAGCGACAGGACAGCTGGCTGAGGCGTTTCACTGAATGGTAGAGTATGGAGTAATGGCGACCGTTAAGAGTGGGCGTGCGCGAGCATACTCTGAGTACTTTGATTGGATGAACGTGGTCAGAGTCAGAGGCACTTCTAGCTTTTGTACTATGTACGTCTTATGCATCGAGGATATTCGAGTGTCGAATACACCCTAGCTAGGTAGCTAGCCTGGAGATTAGCAGTTATGAAATTGCTACGCCTTTCTTGACAGTCGGCTGTGAGTAACTTTTGTTAGCAATGATTAGTAATAATATTAATGTAGCAGAAAGAACAAATATGTGATCACGAGCTCGTGAGTGTTCACTATCCGGTGAGCAAATTTGTCGGCACTTGGCCACTTGAAGATTTGATTTTTCGTTCTTTTGCAAAAAGACATTTAAGTAATTATTGTCCATGATCGGCCAAGCCTGTGTTGAATGTACCGAGTTTGATTGCGTGCCACAATGCCAATCAATCGAATTGCTCAGTTGAACGAAATTGCACGAGAAAACCAGTTGTTCTGAGCTGTCGATCACAAGAAAGCGTCGAATTTGTCAGGATCAAGAATCAAGAAACAGCAGATGACCTGAGAAACGCGTCTGAGAAGGGGAATCCAAGAAATTACATGCTCGGCACGATGCTATGGCAAGTGGAACGCGGGAAATGGTCCAGCCGATGAACACCTCGCTCACGGAGAGGACGCTGGCAGTAAGCAGGCTGGTGAGACTGAAACTTACGGCTCGATCAAAGCTGTGTCAGGCACGTCAGGCCGGGAAGATAATCTTGAGTAGGTAAAAGTCGTTGAAAGACTCCTGAAATTTTTCAAGCCTTAGCGCTAATGCTTACAGCTTATTGTGCCTTTTTGACTTCAATTATACATTAGTACGGCGCTTTGTTCCGTTCCGAAGAGAATTGGAACATTTTGAATCCGTTTTTGCATACGGCCCGTGTCCGACACGCAGACTGGGAGACCAGCCTCTTAGTAAAATGTACCGCGCGAGTGTGCAGTAGTCTGCATAATCGTCCAGTTCACAGTGTGGAATGCAATACCTCGGCCTTAGATCGAGGGAGAGAGCGCTGCTTTGTAAGTCTGTGCTTCGAACTCCAGTTCCGAACGTCCCGAGAGCAAATATTCAATCTCGATTGCGACCGGCGTTCGCTGCCGACTTCGGGGCGCGCGCCTGTTAAGGAGAGGATTGTCGTGTCCAGTGCGGTTTGTTCAAGCGGTAGACTTGCGGTCGAAAGATGGCCCCGAAGACTGACAAGTCCGAGAAGCAGTCCTCCCAGACGCAGCGGGAGAGCCCAAAAGACGGCGCAAATGCTCGACCGAAAAGGAGCGACGCGGGTTCAGCTCCTGGCGGTTTGCCAAAATCAATGACCAAGGATGCTCGCGAGAGGGCGAAGGATGTTCGAAGGCAAGAGATCGTGGAAGAGTCGCAGGCTATCTCAGAGCGGTTGCGGCTCAGGAATGGGATGTTTCACGAGATAACCCCAATCTGCGTTGGCGATCCATACGTCGACCCTGCAAGGGTTTCGCGAAGTTTCGTAAAAGGCAAGCGAAACGTTGCGGGAGGAAGAGCGAATCTATCTGTGGATGGGTGCTTCAGTCCAGTATTGACGACCAGTTGTGTCGAACTTCCCGAGAGTGGCAAAACACAAGCGAGTGGAAATAGCATGAAGAGAAGGCAAGGTCAAGACGCGACCTCCAAACAATCCGCCTTCAGGACTGGCGGAAAGGGAGGCATCGGGGGGGACGCAATCTATGGGTTCACTCAAGCCAACAGCTCGATGAGCCGAGACGAGATCCGAGCCCTTATCAAGCAGACTAAAGCAGAGCTATTACGCCAGGACAGAGAGCGCATTATGCGAATAAAGCAGAACACTGCTTCCAATAAGCGGAATGTCTTCACTGCGCCAATCAAGAAGGGGCACTTCGGTTACCCGGATACGATGCTTGGGCCACTCATGTTTAATGAGGGGCCGCGAGATGTGTCGCGAGACAACAGCGACAAACTCCCAGCTGATAAGAAGCCGTTCTGCTCTATGACTCGCAAGATGCCAGGAAACTTTTCACGGGACGAAGAGGTGTTCATCCACAAGCCTATTTGTGCGTCTGAGGGAGGCACGAGGAAACCCAGGAGCAATCAGGAGGAGGGCGTCCCTGTGTTTCGACCATCGGGTCCTGTTTCGAAGAGCAAAAATCAAGGCTATCCAGAATACATGCCTTTCACCCGGCCAGAGAGTGCGAAGAAGGCTGTTCGCAAGGACGACTCCAATCAGGCGAAATGGAGGCCCAACTCAGCCAGCCAGACTCGGCAAGTGCGCTCTATCATGCTCAACCGCGTGGCCCTCAAACAGTCCTTCATCAACAGTCGAAGGTAATCCATCAGGCAAGGCGCACGAAACCATCTATTAGCAGTAAAGAATATGATAAAGAAAGAAAGAAACAAGAAGACGAAACACCTGCACTGGACGTCGAGCTTCCGCTTGGAATCCTCTTGGCGAACCCACCGCCGTCTGTGCATTTGTCATTTCCCACCACAAATGCAGGCCATTGCCTCATTTTCACAATAGTTTCACAATGATCGACCTGTTGGCCCTTTTTCATCCGCCCAACTGAAAGCATTAACTCGTGTGTTTAAGCTTTGTGAAGCCGCGTTTCCATCCACATCGAAAATCAATTCACTGTCAGTTCAACTCATGTTCGAATAGTTCGAATGACTCATTCGAACCCTTTTGCACGTTTGCACTATGTTCCAGTAGCACTGACTGTGATCAAAGTGTGGGAATTGAAGAAGTGCTAGCTGAAGGCTATAGTTGGCCCTAGCAGTTAATAGCCCTGGCGCGGGAACTTCGACCTCTTAGCCGAAGGCGTATAACGCTTTATCATAAGTGTGCATTTGTGCATTCCTACCTGTACATACCATCGTGTTCGGCTAGCTAGCATAAGAGGTCTTAACCCATCCTATAAGCCTCGTATAGTCCTTATCGGTAGCAGCACTATATCTCTCAGGATAAAAGCAAATGCTACTACAGAGGTTAGCCGCCACAGTAGAGAAGCGAGAGGCGAGAAAGCCACTACCGCGTCCGGTAAGTAGTCTTACCAAACCACGCTCATGCACTTCTAATAATAAAGCTATGAAACCCATTAGAAATCCTGAAATGGACCGCGCATGGCCAACATAGCTTAAACCTTAGCTGTTCGCGCACATGCTCGCCTGCCCCCACAGCAACTGCTCATGGTCCTCGGGAGAAAGAAAGGAAAGCTGCGAAGTGCGCTCTTCGCGACGAAAGCACATACAATCAGTGTCATACGATTTGGGTTCCGCGAAGTGCAGAAGTGCAGAAGACGAAGAGCGGAGTGTGGCGATTGCCAACCTTTGTCGCGAAAGAGAGGGTGTGTGGTAATATTATCGAGGCGAAGCGGAGTTCCGAGTTTGGAGTTTGGAATTTGGAATTGGAATTTGGAGTTTAGAGTTTAGAGTTTAGAGCGCGAGGGAGATTTAAACGTATCGGAGGGCGTGTGCAGGCTTTTGCATCGGTACATTGATTAAAGTTTGGAAACCCGTTGACTGTGGAGAGCATTATATACTTTGCCAACACACGTCGATTACGCTCTTTTTGCAAAGTGCGCATCACGTCGATCGGGCGCGTAGTTCTATAAGAGTTGCTGTTTTGTTGGCCTTTTGAGAAGAGTCTAAAGGCCCGACCGCAGGCCATGTGGCCGGCTCGTGCCGCCTGCCTGGCGCTTGTTCTGGCTCTGACGAATGGCGAAGAAGATGGAGCGGACTTGTTCACAAACCGCGAGGCGTTCGTAGCGGCCTCTCAGTACGGTTTTTTGCCTCTCTCCGGCGAAGAGCTGGCACAGGCAAATGCGTCCGGGGTACTCACTACGACTGTAACATCATCAACGACTGGAGCACAGAGCAGAAGCACGCTGCCAGACGCTGTGGACTGGAGCTCCCGGATGACGGATGTAAAATATCAAGGCGATTGTGGCGTGTGTTGGGCTTTCGTTGCAACGGCGATGGTCGAATTCAGGCTGTCCGTGGACTACAGCATTCCGGCGGTAAGCCTGTCCGAGCAACAGCTGCTGGATTGCAACAAGCTGGGCGTCAATAATGGATGCGCTGGGGGCAACTACTTCTCAGCCCTCAAGGCGTGGACCGGAGGCTTTTTCTCGGGCGCCGCGTTTCCGTTCTTCGTCGAGGAGACTGGGCAAGAGCAGCGGGCGGCTGAGTTGGATTCGGATAGTGCATTCTGTGACGAGCACTACGCAGAAACCGACTCCGTTGCCGGGCTAATAATATCCGACTCGCACCTCAAGTTCTTGAGCTCACAGACTGAGTATGCGCTAATGACCGCCGTCGCCATCGGCCCGGTCGGCGTGGCCATTTCAGGCTACACTGACGCCTTCCTGGGGTACGATGGCGGGATCTTGGACCCATCCGATTGCGAGGGAGATGTGGATCATGCAGCGGTGGTGGTTGGGTACGGAACGGAGGACGGCGTGGACTACTGGTTGGTGAGGAACTCGTGGTCATCTGCGTGGGGTGAAGACGGCCATGTCCGCCTCAAGCGCGGAGTGCAGTCCTCCGAGTATCCGTATGGGACGTGCTCCCTGCTTTACCAAGGTAACTACTTGGAGCCCGGGGCCGTCAACTGTACGACGGGCATGGGGCGCAGCTGCTCAGAATTTGCAAACGCCCAGTTTTGCACAGAGGAGTACGGCTGCCAGGAGGAGGCTTTTTATGCGCAAAAGTTTTCTGCAAAAATTGAGGCCGAGGCGTCGGCAAGCTCGGGCAGTGACGAAGGCACAAACCAGACGCTAGTTATAGCTGTGGCGGCAAGCGTGAGTGGCTTTGTGGTGCTCGCGTCCGTTGGGTATGTATTGGTGACAAAGTACTATCGGCCGTACCTGAACCGCCGCAAGGCGGGCAAGAGTGGAGCCCCGCACGAGATTCAGGCTTACACAGGCGAGGCGCCAGTAAGCACGGAGATGGTGTCCGCATTCCGTTCCAAGCTATCGGAGATCGAGGCGACCAGAGCACGCGCATACAAGGAGAGTACCTCGGTTCTCGAAACGTATTTACGCCAAAACCACCACGATCTTGCGGCGGCCGTCAACGAGTACCTCGCTTGTGAAGTCACCTACTAACGCCTTCAGGACGCACATTCCTCTCATACTTTACCTCTCTCGCGACGGAATCATGGAGCTACCTTCCGTCACGAGCACGTGACATACTCTTGAGCACATACATTTACAGATACATTTACTTACACGTACCAAACGCACCCATGTAACCTTTCCCGAGTATTCTCCAATGAAGGAGGTGCTTCAGCCCCTCCCTCTCCCCAAGTTATGCGCCAATTCCTCTTCCATGCAGCACACCATATCTCTTGTCCGTTCAACTGCCGCTCAACTCCCTTGGGTACCACTCGAGCCGGTGCATACCTATGCATTCATGAACATGAACATACTCGCGTGCATTTCGTGCATATGCACGCAGTACATCCATCCACACAGTCACCTAGCACCCACATATGTATTACAGTAGTACGTCCACTTTCCGCGTGCATTCAGCGTGCATTCAGTGCATTCCGTGCATATACCTGTGCATTCTGCGACTGACAGAGCAAGGTGTGCAGTGGGTCCATGCGGTGAGAGCAGCTCTGAGGGAGAGGGGGAGACAGTGGTCAGCCATTCGGCTTGCACGTGGAACGGCAATATAATTATATAGGGGACCATGGGCGTCCCAGGTCTGTGGCGGTTCGCGTCGCTCAAAGTACTCCCAGAAAGGACTGTTTTGAGCCCTTCTTCCGAGGAGACAAACTCGAACGACCCATTTGAGGCAACGAATGCGAATGGCGCGAATGACTCGGACAAGTTGGACAAGTTAAACAAGTTGGACGACGGCTGTGCCGCGGCGGGAAATGGAGGAGAAGGAGAAGGAGAAGAGCGTGTGACCGTGCTGGTGGACGGCCTGTCCATGGCACACAGCTTGTGGCATGCATCTCACACGTTCGACGCGATCAAATCATCCCCGCGCAAGACTGCTTCGCTGACGGCCGAGTGGCGTGAGCTGTGCTGCAGGTTGGTCAGATGCGCGAATACTATCTTCGTGTTTGACAGTCCGTGCGCCGTGGACGAGCCCAAACGAGAATGCACGCTACGACGACGACGCGACAAGCTCGCACAGCTGCGCCGCTTCCTCCCTTCGCTTGATCATGGCGACGGTCCAAGAGAAGACAGGGATGGCTTGGACTTTGAGCGTGACTTGGATGCTCACGTTCTCCGACAGATGGGCAAAGCGTTGCTGCCGCTCGTCGGGGGCATCGCTCTTGAGCGTTTTGCGCGCGACGCCGGCGCTCGAGTGGAGCGTCCCTCCCGCGGGGCCGAGGCCGATCCCTTGCTTTGCCGCCTGGCCCGCGAGGCGCACTCTGCTGGAAGCCGCGTCTTTATCGTATCTAGCGACTCGGACATGCTGCTCCTGGATTGTGTAAGCGGCGTTGCCGCGCCAGAGGACCTCTGCATGTGCGCTGATGGCGACCTCGTCCTGCGCGCGCGTTCACGAAGCGCCGTCGCCCGAGCGTTGGGCGTGCCAGACGACTTGGTGTTTCTCGCGGCCATGGCTGCACTGGCTGGTACGGATGTCACCCCGGAAGACCTGCGAAGGAAGATTGCCGATGGGCTCGCAGCGGCTTTCGCGAGCGATGCGATAAAGACGCAGCCCGCTCACAATCTGCGGAAGAGCAAGGGTAGTCGTAAGAAGAAGAAGAAGAAGAAGAGCAAGAACGAGAGCAGGAGTACGAGCCTTGCGCAAGGCAGTGGTAGAACAATGCGGGCCGCAGATATACTTGCCCGAGCAGCCTCTATCGTTGCGCAAGTGGCGCAGGGCCTTGCAAACGCTCAGAACGGTCATCAGGATCAAGTGGACCCGCGACAGGTGTTTGAGCGGTGCGCGGAGCTTGCAGTGCCGTCGTCTGCGTCTCAAATCGAGGTGGCGGACCATCTCGAGCGCACCTACCTGGCATACAAGTTCGGCGAACAAGAGCATTTGCAATTACCTCTGCAAGAACAAGAGCGAGCGCGGCCAGACGAGTGGTGGTGGCCCGCGGCGGTCGTGGAGAGCGGCATCAATCAGCTCACGGTCTTCGAGGCGCTGCGCCCCCTCAGAAAAGCCCTTGATATGTTGCATTCGGCAGAATGGGGCCCGGACCGTCAACTTCAAGAGTTCGCCCGGGTGGAGGTGGACATGGCTGCTACAGCAGGGCCATTTGAAGACAAGCTACGCGACGCACTGCGGGCTTGCAACACGGCGCCAAGCCCGCTGGCCGTTGTGCACATCGCACTGTTATGCGTGCACATCGCATCCGACTGTCCTGCCAACTGGGGTACCAGCGGGTCGGCCTCCTCATGCCCCTCATGTATTTCTGCCTGGGAGTTCGATGTGCTCATGCGTTGTGTGCCCTGTGATAGTAAAGAGTCGTGTCTAGAGGTCTTTTCCAAATTTGAGAGCGGTAGGAGAGGGCGGGCTCTCGAGCGGTCCGTAGGCCGATTCTATTCCTTGTACAATCTTGTGCAAGGTGTTTTGTTCCATCTCGACCAGTACAAAAGCGGGTGCTCGCCTTGCCTCGAGGTGTGCGACCCTACACCGTACTTGGAGATGTACCTCCGGACGGACGGCGAACACGAGAGATGACGAGATGATCTTGGGAGTCGATAAGATTTCTGTGGAACATCAAGCGAAGAGGTATCGCGCGAAGCGAAGAGGCAGCCATGGACCACAGCACTCTTTTTTTTTTTTGGTATTTGTAGTCAGATCGGAGATTCCTTCATCCATTCATGCGTAATTATGTACCGGTACAGTACTTGCCTCGTTCGTTGGCCCATGTTGGAGCTTTAAAAAAGGATTATCCTTTTCGTTGGCCTCTAAATTTTGAAAATTCAATGACGAATGGCACAAATTAGTTGTTAACCTTTTCTGGCTTCTTTCTTTCTTATACATGTAATCTTATCTTTCATAGAGAATGTTGTCTGCGTGAGCCTTGGTCATCAGTTTTGACAAAAACAAAAGAAACAGAGGACCTCAAATCAAGACTCAAAACCAACATGAGGGCAGTTACAATAGCTGGGTGCCGTGGCGAAATGGCATCAAGTCGCGCTGCGCAGGAAGAACCTGAAGGAGCCATGGCGCTGGGCCGTCAACACTTATATGCTCCAGCGCAAGCTTGGCGTCTTGGTTGGCTGGATTTGCTTTCAAAGCGGCCTCGAAGCATTGCACAGAGCGCTTCCAGTCCCCTTCTTGAAATGCAGCCACCCCTAAATTGTTCCATGCGTTGCTTTCTTTCGGGAAGAGCGCAACACAGAGCTCGTACAACCTCTTGGCTGAAGCCGTGTTCCCCGCCTGTAAATAGGCGTTTCCGAGGTCAATGAGGGGCCCTGGGTAGCTCAGTGCCTTCTCAATTTTTGGCACTGGGAGGCTGTCAAGAATATCCCACACAGTCGGTCCGTACAAATTATTCGCAGCACTTGCGATATCAAACTTTGGGTCGACGTAATCCGTCACTCGCATGAGTAGCACCCTTCTCAGCAATCGAATCGACTCAAAGTGCTGACCAGCTTCACTGTAGGACATGCCCAGGTCGCGGAGGGTTTCTGCGAGCTCCTCACGAAGCACTGCTACCTTGTGGTCAACAGTCCGAGAATACGCTTGCGCCGGCATCTCAAACAGCTCCTCAGTGGTAATCTCCTCAAAATTACGGATCTGGACCTGCAAACCCTTGATCGTCTCTCGCAGCAGTTCTACTGCTGCAGCCACCTTCCCGCGCAGCTTCAAAAGTCTCGCCATTTGGCGCTGAAGTGAGACGCGATTGAGCACAGAGGAAGCGTCTGGCACTGGCGATTTGAGAAGCGCGCCGATCTGCGCTGTCGCGGCTTCAAAGTTGCCTTGCTCTTCGTAAGCCAGAGCCAGGTTCAATCTCGCAGCGGACTTGCACTTTGCGTTATCCACGCTCACGACCCGGACTTGTTCACCTATAGTAGCAGGATGAATCGAATCGCACAGTGAGAGTACTGCACCAAGGTGCCTCACTGCGTTCTCTAGATCCCCGGCGCGATAGAGGGCGGCTCCTAGATTGTTGCGTATCCCGACATGTTTCGGTTGCATTGCAAAGGCCTCCCCAAGCGCTCTTGCGGATGCTAGGAATGAGCCTTGATGAAACAAGAGACTGCCCATGGCGAAGTGAACCTGCCACTTTGTAACAGAGGCTATGGACGCGCCATACCGCTCCAAAACGTATTGGAGAACAGAGACCGCCATATCGGCCTCCCCTACGCGCTGCAAGGCTCCAGCGAATCGCACCAAAGTATCTCCAGAGAGCAGCTCACAACCGCTTTGTACATCCGCTGAAGACCGCAAGGCTTCGAAAGCGGACTTCCACTTTGCGATGGCCGCAGAACCCTCTCCTCGGCGCTGATGGACTTCAGCGATCACTGTATCGGCGCATGGGCATCTTGCCTTGCTTTCCAGCGAGTTGATCACATCGACGGCCTGTTGAGGCTGCCCCAAAAGCAAGTGTGTTGCTGCAGACCCACAGACCCCCTGGCTCTGGACGTTGGACAACTCGACTTGCCTCAAGTTCTCGAAATGCATTAGAGCTAATTGTGCAAAAACAGCCTCCGAATTTCGCACTTTCCCCCGAGCCTCAAGTTGGGCGAGGCAGAGCTGACCGGCCTTGACTTCCGCTTCAAAGCTCCTTACCGGCGCCAGAACAGTTGCCCACCAGTGGTACACGGCTGCGCTTTTCCAATCCCTCATCTCTTGGTAAGAAATTGCGAGCCTTTCATACAACGCGCGGAGCTCTCTGGACACCGTGAGGCGCGACAAAGTCGCGGGGTTCCGGAATAAGTGGGGAATGACCAGAAGAGCGACTTCAGCACCCACATTTTTGGGCTTGACAAGGCCGAGGCCCAGCTCGAATCGGTCATTGGCAAGCTTGACCCCTTCACCTTCCTGCAAGGCCAGGTCGCCGAGAGCAAGGGCAAGCTCAGGATACCCGCCAACTTGCTCTGATTCGGGCAAGAGGCTCTCAATTATTTTCAGCATGTTCCTGGTGTCGCTCGACTTACAGCCAACCCGATCTGTGCACGAATCCACTCTCCATCTGACGAGTTTGGAGATGGCGGACATTTGAGCTCCTGAAGGGATATCTGCGAGCTGAACGCGAAAGAGCTCCAGCGTGGACAGATCTGTCGGCTCTCCAACCCAAGCCTGGGCAAATCTCCCTGCTTCATCCATTTTAGCTTTCGAGGACAGGAGCGGGAACAACAGTTTCTTGTGCTCTTGTTCAGAGAAACTGGAAGACAAAAATGCTCGCAACAATTTGATAGCATCTTCATAGTGTCCAGCCCCTTCCAAGCGCTTCAAGGCAATCATTACAGCCTGTGCTGTTCCAGAGTTCCCCACCCGCATAAGCTCTGTCGCAACCTGCATGGAGATTTCCGCGGCATCAGACACTAGGTGGCTTCGTTCCAGAGCCTGAGCGTAGTACTGCAGATGCCAAAATCTGCTCGCAGTCCCCTCTTTTTGCAACAAAAGACACGCGCGCCAAAACTGGACACTAGTGTCACTTTGCTTGTCGTCGTGAAAGATTTTGCCCAGTCCACAGACACTTTTTGAAGCGAGATTTTTTGCATAAAGTTCAGACTCCCCGGACTCGAGGTTAGAAACGTTTTGAAGGCTCATCAAACCTCCTACAAAGCAGTCAGAAGCATCTTGAGAGTTTCGGGCCTCATGATACAATGTTCCAAGCTCAACAAGAATACCAGCTTTGAGCAAACTCTCCTCCCGGAAACTTGGCCGCCACGGGCCCCCGTCACAAAGCAAATAATCATGGCATCGATCGAGCAAGTCCGTGCTTTCTGAACAGCATCTGGGTGCCGTTTCATTCGTCTTCAAGGCATCAAAGTAGCCCCTAGCAAGAGTGAAATATTCAATAGGAGAGGTGGGTGACAAGTGCTCTTGCGGTTGTGAGAGCGTAAAGATGCCCGCCCTGAAGAAGGTGTCAGCCGCAGCCAAAGTGTTATTGGATCTCAAAAGCATACTCGCCTCCACGAAGCAATTGCCAGCTCGCATCGTCTCGCTCCTGCGCTCATATTCCACTCCAAGAGCATGGAATGCCGCAGCCGAATTCGGATATTGAGAGGTTGCTTCCACCAGCAGCGCGAGCCGCTGCCCGGCATCAGCATCGTGAGTGGTCTCTTTTGGGGGCTCTAAAAGATATGCAGCCCATAGCATAACTTCAAGGCGCCTTGGGTGTTGCGGAGGAATCTCACGCAAGGCATCTAATGCCATGTCGCCTGCCTTTCTCTGATCCGCAGTCCTGACGAGCAGTGACCACTCGAAAAGCGCTAAGGCGCTAAAAGTGTCATGCTTGAGATGCACCACCTGCTCGAAGCAATCTGCGGCTTGCTGGACCTGACCACGAGCAGCAAACATACCGGCAATTTGCAACAGGCTCCCAGGCTCGTTAAGAATGATATTTGGCATCGAAGTCTCCTTTGCTCTGCGACACGTTGTGCCACGGTAGAGTGTTGAGCTGTTGCTCTTTCGAAGTTGGCGCGGATCAGCCAAGCCGTGCTCGCCGCCTTGGGGGCTCGCGGAGATCTCCCCCTTCTCTTGAGCAATTCTGGCCTGAGGAAACTCGAGAGCTTGTTCCTCTAAATCAGCCACTGTATCTTCAGGAGAACGAGAGCGATCCGCCAAGATAGATCGGGCAATATCGTGATGAGTGCGAGCCGACGTGGGTTCTCCATGGGCGGATAGCAAAAGTGCAAGCGACTGATGCACAGATGCGTCCTGAGGGTCCAAATTTGCAGCGATCTGCAGATGCTGAATAGCGCTTTGCGCATCACCGCTCCGGAGATATATCGCTGCGATGCTCATCTCGCTCATTGCAGCAAATTTTGCCGCACTGCTTCCTGGCGCCGATGCTGAGTTCGAAGAAAGCACGATCACCGTTTGGAACGTCTCCAGTGCGGCATCCGTGCGGTCTAATTCCAACATCGCCTGGGCCATGTGAAAGAGATTTTCAAGAGAATGCTTGTCTAACACATATGCATTCGTAAAGCTCTCCAGGGCCTTGTGAGCACGCCCTTTACGAAGCAGAGCTTTTCCGAGCTCTGTATGACAAGTCACGCACTGAGGAGTCAAAGTTGCAGAAGTGCGGAACAAAGCGATTACAGTGTCCAAATCTTCCGGGTTTTGTAGAAGAGAGATTCGGCCCAGCTCAAAGTGCAATTCTGCAGACCTCGGCCACTGTTCCACTCCAACACGCAAAATTCTTTGAGCAAGCCGGAGGTCCTGCACGCTAACCTTTGCGGAGCGCAGCAGTAGAGATGTGACTGTCTTGAACGTCCGCAGCTCTAAAAATCCATCGTCAATGGCAGCAACGTAATGCCTTAGTGCCTCTGCTCTGTCTTCACCCTTGGCCTCCATGAGGGTATCAGCGAGCCTGGCTCGAGCTTCCGGACCAGCCCCATGCTCCAAAGCCTGCTCGAAAGCACGCCGGGCCGTCGGCCAGTGCCGGAGGCTGTACAGCGCATTTCCCCGCATGACGTACAGATCTCCAAGATCAAGAATGTCTAGGTCAATTGCTCTTTTGATGAGCGGGAGGGCTTCTTCTGACCTTCCGAGCGAGAGTAGAGCGCTGGCTGTATAATTAAGAACACGCGATAGATGCGCGTTGATCCTGTGACAGTCGCGCTCGCACGAAACGGAGAACTCTTCTAGCGTGCGCCACGCAAGATCGTATTGCCCAATGGCTTCCGAAGGTTTGGAAACGTGCATCAGAATATCCCCGACCAAAACTCGGGACGCAACATGATTAGGATCAATTTCCAGAGACCTTTTCCCGCGACTAAGAGCCTCTTCCGCACGCTTGTCTTGGTAAAGAGTGTTCGCAAGCTGATAATGGGCCTCCACCAAATTATCGTTTAGCCAAGTTGCTTGCTGGAAATGGGAGATGGCTTCGCTTAACAGTCGGTCAGTCACGCTTGTGTCTGAGGCCCTCCCATACTTTGCCAAGATGATTGCTCGAAAGCGGAGCACTTTTCCGAGCTCAATGTGTACCTGAGGTGCCTCCGGCCAAAGCTCCACTGCCTTTCGAAGGTATTTCGACGCTAGGTCCCATTCCTGCCTCTCAGAGAGCAAGGATCCGACCCTAATGTACACGTAAAGGTCCTGGCAGCCAAGCCGAATCGCGGTGCCAAAGTGGTGCAGGAGGTGCTCGGTGAGGAAAAACGCGCTTTCGTCACCGGCCTCATCAGGTGCCGACGCCAGCAGTCTTCCGCTCCACCGTTCGTCAAGCGCCCTCATGATGAGACTCCAAGGAAGCTCAGAAACGGCCGGCCTCGAGAGGTTCGGCCTTAGGGCCAAGAGCCTAAGCTCGAAAGATTGACCGAGCCCACGATGACCTTCCATGCTCTGGGGAAGGATGTCTATGAGCCGTGAGAAATAGCCCTGGGCTGCGACTGGTTTCCCGAGCTCCAGCGCGAGTGCGCCAGCCCTCTGTAGCAAAAGCGCTAAAGACCTGAGGTCTGCAGCCAGAAAGTGACAGGTTAGGGCCCCCTCTGACAGTATTTTGTGATATTGGCCAAGTGCCCGCTCTTTGTCCTGAAGTCTCTCCAGTGCTACGGCTTTCAGACAGGCGATGGAAGCCACCCTTTGCGCAATCCCTTGGCGATGTTGGCTGGAATAGCTCATCACGGAGAGCGCCTGCTGCGTAAACTTGAGCGTCTGGCTCCACTTTTGCGCTGTGGCAGCCACCAATGCCGCGTTCCACTCTTTGGAAGCGCCTTTGAGGCGATCTTGCAAAGTAATAATCTGATGCATCTCGTGCATCACGTTCCCCTCCCTTTCGCTACCGCTCGGAGATCCTAATAAATCCTCTTGCAACAACTGCAGTGTGGCTCCTGCCCGGCCAATCTCTTCTGCAAACAACCCCAGTTCGCAGACCCTGCACATCTCTTCCAGCACCATTGCATCGCCCATTCTCATTCTGCTCCCACTCTCTTCTGCTGCGCCATATCTCTTCACGCCATTCGCTCCAGCGAATACGGCCAACACTGTCGCAAACACCAATGCGCACCTCCCCACACGTGCGCTGCTCAAGTACATGGCACGCATTTCTCTCCTTCGTGCATCACTTTCCTACTGACTGTAAGTGAGTGAGTGACTGCTAGATTGTTCAATTTTGCCGACGCCGAGGACAGTTTCGCCGAGGTGGCGGTGTCCGCGCGGACACTCTTCCTGTTTGTTCCCTCACAGCGTGTGTGCAATGTGCAATGTGCAAGTGTGGGGGGTGGGTTGGCTCGCTCCGCAGCTGGAGATGTCTCGCAGGGAGGAGAAGGAAGGGGAGGTGGGTGAGAGGCGCTTTCCCTCAAGTCCCCTCAAGTGTCCTCGGAGAATTGGGCCGATTTGGACCGCAGTTTGGTTGCTGCTCTCTTTGGACTCTCTCTGTGTTGTGGCCAAGTTCCACTTTCTGGCTAACGTTTATGGTAGTCACGAGTAGCACCCTGGGGGAGTCCTCACAGTGGAGTTGACGCAGGTGAGTAGGAGTCGGATATGATAGACTAAGGTCCCGGTGATTCTGTTCGCGCTTGAGTCTGCGCTATCTCAACTAGCGGTTTCGTTAGCCAAAATGGGTAAGGGTCTTATGGATGTCGTACGGGCTTAGGCGTGGGACTGGTGTTATTAGGCGTTTCCGGTAGGCCATTTGTGGTCTTTGCGAGCTTTGGTTTCAACAGGTAGTTAGAGGATCGGATAGTGGGGAGACTAAGAAGTTTAAAAAGCTGTGTTCGGGGATACTATGGTCCGCTTGGGCGAAACAAGAGGACTCAAACAAATGATTCGTTTTGCCTTGTTGTCTCAATTTTAAAAATCTAACTATGTCTTTTCTAAAGGTTCACCGTCTCCACCCAAAGCTGCCACAAATGATCTCAAGTTAAACTTTACAAATTTTAACTTTTAAATTTGACGCACTGTGTCTTTCATAGAAACGCGAAGGGAATCGAGAATTTACTTTGAAGACTCAAAGTCATGGTTGTTTCACAGTCAATCAAAAGTCAACTTCATGATGTGCTCGAGTAGCGAATCTTATCACGTATACTCGTTTCAGAACCAAGCAATCCAAAAGCCAAAAACGCGTCCCACTAGCATCATCTAAATAGCGTATAAGGTGACTCAAATTTTCGATTTTGAAACGTATGCACAGTTGGGAATAGGCACTCCTAAAGCATCATCGTATTCAAGTGGCTAGCCTAGCTCTATCTCGACATCGGTAGTAGCCATTAAGCACGTTGGAGCCGTTCTGCTGTTACCGGACTGGGGAGATTGAGAGAATGTTGGGAATCTCATACAAGACTACGACCTCAAACTATCTACCACAACATGTAGCAGCACGCTGAAGCCAAGCCGCAGAAAAAGACTAGAAGCACATACGGCTCCAACAGCGTAAACCTTAGCGAGCGACTAGGACAGCGGCGAAGGGAAACTTGGGAAACCAGGCTTCGTTTCCTTGTTCCTTTTGTTCCCTCGTGGGACCCAATTAGACTTTTGCGTAGCAGTTGGCGCGTTTGGAACGACCCAGCGTGCTCCGGCGTGCTGCGGCGGTGGGAGCACGCGGTGAAAGGTGACCAGACCACACAGAGAAGCGTTGGAGCGCGAAAGGTGTAAAGTGTAAAGTGGGAAAGTGGGAAAGTTGAAGATAAGATGGAGATTCCGGTGGTGCTGTACGTGGCGAATATCATTGACTATTTCAGAGTGTACTTTTTGTACGTGGCGATTCAGAACTACTACGCGGGGGATGAGTGGCAGTTCGTGCTGTTTTATGTGGTGAGCTACCTGCTCGATGCGTTGGACGGAATTGCGGCCAGGGCGCTGAATCAAACGTCCAAGTTGGGGCTGTATCTGGACATGATCATCGACAGGATCTCCTCGTCTGTGTGCTTGTACATCGCGGCCGAGCAGTTCATGAAGGACTTTCCTGGGATGGAAGGGCTGGCAGGCGCTGCCATGCTCTACACAGCGCTTGTTCTCGTCGAGGTCATCTCTCACGGTGTGGTGATGTACATCTCGGAGATGGGAGGCTTTCATCAGAAGGAGATGCAATCATCGAGCTGGATCGTGGACTGGTACCTGGGCAAGAAACCCATTCTCTTCTGGTCATGTGCTAGTTTTGAGGCCACTGCGTTATGTCTCGTGGTGAGTAAGCCTCTGTGGGCGCTTGCTTTCCTGCCAGGCTTTGTTTTTAGAAGCTGCGCCAACGTGCTTCGCCTTCGAGACATCGTCCGATTTAAGGCGCCAAAGAACAAGGCCAATTAGATACACAATAAATATTAAAACTGGGAATCCGTTATGTTCATCTTTTGCCAAATGCAGTGCCAAAGTTGCCCTATTTCAACAACAGGTTTTTCAAAATTCAAAAAGTTTCTGTCTCTTTCTTTTTTGCATGCAAATCAGTTGGCTAGTGACTCCCGAAAAGATTCAAATGAACAGCACCCACTGTCAGTAGACTAGCGACGGGACAGGCCACAGGTATACCGGTCGGTGGGTTTGGCACTTGGCGGAAACTTCCGAAAGGTCTCCTTACTTGACGCCCTTTCCTGAAGGGGAGAAGCGTCACAGTAGATTATGGCGCGTGGTAAAGATAGACCTACGAAAAGGTGCTTTGTACCCTTTTCTACATAGTGAGAGTAAGACAATAATCTACCAAAGAGGGGGTAGAGGGCGACATTGAACAGCTTCGAAAGAGTGAAAGCAGACGTGCACACATTGGCTTCTGGAGAAATGAGTTATGAGATGTGCCAGCGGTCAGGGATTGCACCGCCTTTCAAAAAGCAGCCAGTACGTTCAAGT
Organism: Parietichytrium sp. I65-24A; assembly: GCA_012862575.1. Classification (NCBI taxonomy): domain Eukaryota; class Bigyra; order Thraustochytrida; family Thraustochytriidae; genus Parietichytrium; species Parietichytrium sp. I65-24A. The sequence goes on from BLSF01000085.1 coordinate 75,673, forward strand.
TGCCGAGAACTTAAATGTCTCTTTGCCCCACTTGCATTCATGGAGCAGACCCCAAACTCGGGAGTTGGCTCTCACAGAAACTTGGAGGCTTTACACTTTCGTGTGCCACAGTCGTTGCGCGCTGTTGCTGTTGCAAGAGCCACACGTCTAACGAGGAAAATCAAATTGCATGATGCTGTCCGCAAAGCTCATAGGCGCTGTGGCGCTTTTCATCGCATGCGTGAACGGCAAAAATGTTACGGAGTGCAAGGATGTCGACGAGAAAATATTGCTGGTACCATCGACAAGCTTGAAATTTGACTGCATCGTGGCAAACTACACGGGTTTGTTCAACATGGATATGGAATACCTTCTCCCTTCCGTGCCTTCAACACAATTCGATGGTCTGCCGCTTATTGTCACGTTGAAATTGAACCAGGGCACGGTGGGAAATCCTATTGGTGCCCAATTTTCCGATGCGACCAAACGCCTTGCTCTTGGGCTCAACATCACGTCAGTGGACGGCTGCATCGATTTTCAAATCGACCTCGCCGGAAACTACAAGAAAGGGAAGAAGAACGAGGATCTCTGGATGGCGAACGAGGAAAACCAAGTCAAGCTTCTCAACTCATCGGTTTGCTTTACCTATGAAACAGAAGACGATGATTCTGCGGGCGATGGAAGCGGCGGCGACAACTCCGACGGCAGCTCTAGTGACTCTTCGACTGGCGCAATTGGTTCTCTTGCTCTGACTATCATCGCCGTGTCAAACGTCTTCTTCTTCTCGTCGTAAATCTTTGTAGGATAAAATACCCAGTACCGGTACCAGTCAGTTTTGCCTTTAATGTTTATTTTTGAAACTTTCACTTTGGCCATGTTGTTGAGGCACTCCTCTGAAGATGAAGGATGAGACGGGTTGCCGAACTTTTATGTTCTCCTCGCGCAAGAAGTAGGACAAAGTCCTTTGCTTCGCTCCTTTCCACGGAACCGTCTCACAAAAGAGGCAGAGAACTCCTCCAATTCTTTCCGTCTTCGATGTCTTGATGTCTTTTTTCGACCATCATCTCCTGTTCTGCATTCTGTTCGTCAACAAACACCACTTAACGTTATTAATAGTGTAGCGGGACAACTCTGGCCGGTCGTATAGCACTCTCATTTTACGTTGCACATTCGTTAGTGCTCAGTACTCAGTACCCATACAGTACACATGGGATTGCAAGATCATGATGGATGTACCGGTAACGTTGTGCTTGCAATCCCGAAACAGCAGAACAGTAGAAGAGCAGAACAGCAGAGCAAAGGACGTTGGAGCTTGCAAGGGCGCTCTGGTGCTCTGGTCCAGTCGTGACACCTGCTCGCACATCTCACATCTCACATCTCACATCTTGCGTCTTGCATATTCCCATCTCACATCTCACATCTTGCGTCTTGCATATTCCCATCTCGCGTCTTGCGACTCAGTTTCAACGGCCTGTATCTCGCTCGCCTCAGACGCAGCGCGCACTTGCCGTTGTGTGACAATCTGCGCAGGACCGAAGCGCGGAGTGAGCACTCTTTGTGGGATTTTGTGGTGCATCGATCGAAAAGTCATCTGAAGAATGGGCGCTGGCGCGTCGTCTGCGGCAGGGCAGGTGGAGGAGATCGAGCAGATCGAGGGTCTGCCCGATGGGATCAGAGGCAAAGTCCTGGCCCAGCTCGAGAAGTTTCTGGTGGACGTGACCAAAACGCATGCGCTTGGGGATGCACAGGTGACGGTGTATCACGCGGCGAACCTTCCGAAACTAGACACCAGGAGTGAGAGCGACCCATACGTGGCGATCTCGCTCACGAGAGACGGTACGAGGCAAGCTGGTGCGCAGATTGCCCACACTACAAAGATCCGCAACAACGCATTCCCAGTTTGGGGCAAAGGTGGCGCGGGAGAAACAATCAGCGTGGGGCCGGCTACTGGAGATGACACCATTCGTCTCGAAGTATTCGACTCAGATCGTGTTGAGCCTGATCCCACCGGGACCATCGATGACTTGATTGGCGCCGCATTGCTTCCTCTCAAGGATCATCTGGGAAGCCACGGCAGAAAGGTTACCGTGGATCTCAAGCTCGGCGAGGCGTCGTCTACTAGCAACGGCACCGTCACGATCTCGTACAACCGCACTGTTGACCTCCCCGCGATCGATGCTGGGGCATCGGTTAAGGATACCATTCTCGCGTACTTTGTTTTGCTGCCTGAAGATTCAGACACAAGTCGCATCCGCAGCAATTGCCTGGAAACCTTGAAAGCAGTGTTGCATTGCTTCCAAGCTCGCGTCGCTGCTGGAGAGCACGTCGCGCAAGTCGTTGCAAGTATCTTTGAAAAGCTCACGAGTAAAGACGAGACAATCTTTCACAGCTTTTACAATGCTGTGAGCTCCGGCGGTCTAGAGCAGATCGTGGAGCAGTTTCAGCCACCTGCCGAAGTGGAGCAAAAAGTCGACCCCAGCTCGTCACCAGCTAAAACCATCCCCGAGCTGGTGGTTCGACGGGAAATTCGCACAATGAGCGACGAAGATCAACTCCGATTTGTGAACGCTGTCAAGAAGTCAATGGAAAGTGAAGAGCAGGGCAAGTCGGAGTGGCTGAGAATTGCAGGGTATCACGGGTGGCCAAGTAACGACGGGCAGGGCTATTGCGTTCATCGAGCCGAAGCTTTTCCTGGCTGGCACCGCGGGTACCTGGTGGAGCTGGAAAACGCACTAAGAGAGGCGGACAAGGCCCTGGGCAATGATGGCATGATTGGTGTTCCGTACTGGGACTTTAGCATTTATGAGCTGAATGGCCAAGTCATGCCGAAACTGATCCGAGAGCACTTCACGGAAGGGTTCAAGTTCCCCGACAACTTCTTCCCAGAAGACTCTGAGCTTATGGGCCATCCCGGGGTGAGCACCTTTGTGGATGTGGGTTTTTCCAAGGTCAGCTCTGACAGCGTTTTGCTTAGAAAAATGGAGAGGAACAACCTTGCGCAAAGGTCCGCAGACTGCCTTGATTTCTTCGCCAACGCGGAGCATTGGCAACATGCCTCCACGGAAAATAAGGCAAGCGAGCCTGTGGAATCGCCGCACAATTCCGCGCACGTCTGTCTTGGTTTCCCGTTGACATCGTTAAAATTCGCGGCGTTCCACCCAATGTTTTGGCTGCTGCACTGCAATGCGGACAGGCAATACGAGAAATACCTAGAGCTTGCCGGACGAACCGCGTGCCTCAACGACATAATCAAACATCAAGCGATGAGGGAAGAGCAAGGATATCCGAACCTACACCGCCAGGATTGTGAGCCATTCCCGAGAACGGCCCACCTAGACAAAATAAATCCTGACTTGAAAGGTCGCGGCTTCACGATGGCGGATGCGCTGCAAGAGCTTCACAACCTTGGCTACACCTACGATAAACTCCCTCCACAGCCGAAGCAGCAAATGCGGGAGCTTCCAAACTACGTGCTCTTCAAAGACGTTGACGTGGCTACCAAGCTCATGGGTGCAGACGGCGTGATGAAGAGTTTCGACATGCACATCTTCCTCGCAAAGAAGGGCGATCAAGACGTGCTCCGGAGCGAGCTGTCAGCTGCGCTTGACAGCGGTTCGATGGAGAGCATCTTTGATGGTCATGATCGTTATGCTGGAATTGTGTCAATCTTTGGTGGCAAAGGGCCCAAGTGCGATAATTGCAAAGTGAATCGAACGATCAATGCCAAGATAGAGATCAATGACACGTTGTTTAAGATGGGCAACTTGAGTCGATTTGACGTTGATCTTCTCGTTATAGCAGAAGATGAGGTGGGTGCTATGGTATGGTTCGAGGACATTCAATCCAAGTTTCATTCGGGGATCGAGATCCCTTCCCCCGTGCTCACTGGGCCAACGTTCGAAAAGTCTTCACCGGAGCTCGCCAAGGTGGACACCCAGGTCTCACCTCAGCTTGCTGAAGAGACGCGGGAAATTCAGTCAATTTTGGCTCGCCAAGGGTTTTATGACGGAAAGGTTGACGGTGAATTCGGACCAAAAACTGAGTCGGCGGTGAAGGCGTTCCAAGCCTATGCAGGGGTCCGCGACGATGGTATCGTGGGTCCAGTGACCAAGTCTGTTTTTCTTCAGCCACGATACGATGGTTCTCGCGATGTGCAGGAGGAGGCGTCCTCTGCCACGCTCTCGTTTTCGAAGGGCCAGTCGATAACGTATTGGGTCGGAACTGAGCCTGGATATCTTGATCGCGGCGAGGTGTTGGAGGAAATCAAGCTTGCAATTTCGCAGTGGGAATCCGCTGGAGTGGTGACATTCAAGCAAGTAGACAACAAGGAGGATGCCGATGTGCGCATTCAGTGGAGCGACCACACCCAAGACAATGCCAGGCTTTTCGACGGAGTCGGAGGGGAAATCGCTCGCGCAGACGCGAAGGGCGTCACACTGGATGTTGCAGAGTGCTGGTCTACGAAGCCAAAACATTCGAATCCTCGAGCGTTTCGCTTGATGCCCGTCATTCTACACGAAATTGGCCATGTACTTGGACTTGAACACACGAGTGATGCGAGCCGCGTGTTGTATCCATACTACATGGAAGGGAGGCAAGTGCTCACGGACTCTGACAAGACAGCGCTCCAGACTCTGTATGGCTGAGCGCACTTTGTCTTTCATTGTAATTTCCCGTTTTAAATTGTAATCAGAATTCAGCAGGAACAAAGTCAATTGCGGTATTAAATATTTTCTCTTTTGCTTCCTCTACGCCTCCGCCTTCCTTGATGGAACAAAAGGGCTGAAATGCAGATTTATGTTAGATCAGTAATTTCCCTCCTCCAGGTTACACGTGTGAGACAACGTCATCAACATAAAATAGAAAAGGAGAAGAAACGGCCTCTTTAGAGCTTGGACTTTGGAAGCGCGGAGATGACTCCATTCTTGACATCTTCGCGAATTTGGGTCTTGAGGATCTTTCCGGTTGCACCGCCTGTAAAATTTGCGAAGGAATTGACGAGTTAGTTTGGGCAAACAATTTGTAACCAATTCGAGAATTGCGAGAAGAAACTTACGTGGGAGCTGACCAGAATACAAATACACATGAGCTGGTCGCTTAAAGTGAGCAAGGGACTCACAAGTCTTGCGGATCGAGTCCAGACTGATGTGTGCTTCGCGGCCGGGCTTTGGATAAATGGCAACACCAACCTCTTCCTGCAAAGTTGGGTGCTTGATACCAATGACGGCGGCCTCGCTGACGTTCTCGTTCTCGTAAACAGCGGCCTCAACTTCGGCGCAACTGATGTTTTCTCCACCGCGGATCACGATGTCCTTTGCGCGATCCATGATGAAGAGGAAGTTCTCCTCGTCGAGTCTTCCGATGTCGCCACTGTCCAAGTAGCCGTCCTCGGTGATTGTCTTGGCAGTAGCCTCAGGATTGCGCCAGTACTCCTTCATGATGTTCGCACCCTTCATCATGATGCGTCCCGGAGTGTTCGGTGGTAGCTTGTTGTTGTTATCATCCCAGATCTCGATAGTGACTCCAGGGGCAGGTCTGCGCAAAATAGCAATAAAAATTGTCAGCAAAGAGAGATCAAAACAATAAAAAGTCAAACATCAGAGGAGCCACAATGTGTCTTATCCCCCAAAGCTTGGAAACTCACCTTCCGCAAGACAGTGGACGCTTGACGTAGTCTGCAGAGGAGTTGATGCAAGAAATTGCATTGGTCTCCGTCATTCCGTACCCCTGCATTGGGGTAGCCTTCTTGAAACGCTTTCCGACATCGCGCACCATAGTTGGTGGAGGTGGTGCGCCACCTCCACCGACAGAGACAAGAGAGGAAGTGTCATACTTGTCAAAGTTTGGGTGCTGCATCATCTCAAGCACCATGGTTGGCACTCCAGTAAAGTGGGTGACGCGCTCCCTCTCAACGAGCCTGAGCGCATTCTCGGTGTCCCATTTCCTCAAGATGACGAGCTTGCGGCCTACAGGAAGCGACATCAGAAAGATTGCGTGCAAGCCAGTTGCGTGAAAGAGTGGGACCACGAGCATAATTGCACTTTGTTCATTGGCGCCAGGGAGGAAAGAGTCGTCTTTGCCTTCCAACGCGCTCAGATTCTTGCCAATGGCAGCAAGTGCAATCGCGCTGTTCATCGCCTGGGTGATGGACCTGTGCGGCATGACCACACCCTTAGGGAAGCCGGTAGTTCCCGAGGTGTACATGAGGATGGCGTTTTCGTCCTTGTGGCAAGGGAATGGGGGCATCTTTTGCCCGTTGCCCTCCGCGACGAGGTCCTTGAAGAGCATCACCTTCGGGTGAGAGATTTTTGTTGAGTTGCCAAAGACAACGACCTTCTCCAAAGTCTCGATTTTGTCGAGCAGCGGGATGATGCGCTCAAACCTATCGTGGTCGCAGAATACAACTTTGGACTGGCTGTGCGAGATGCCATACTCCAGTTCGCGGGTCGTCCACCACGAATTCATCGGCACAGATACGCTGCCGATGGACTCAATTGCCAGGAAAGCAAAGATATATTCAACGCAGTTTTTGGAGGTGATGGTTACGCGGTCACCGCGGCCGACCCCGAGGCTGTGCACGAGCGCATGCCCAAGGCTCCCGGCGATATCGAAAGCCTCAAGGTAAGTGTATCTGTCATCGTCCTGCACGAGGAAATCGCGGTCGGCGAAGCCGAGCTTGAACGGCATGTTGAACATGTCCACCAATGTCTGGCACGTGTCCCCTCCAAACACCACCTGCTTGACGCCTTTATGGTGAGGCGCTCCAGTACCATCGGTGTACTTGATCACCTCTTCCTTCATCGGCATCGACCCGTTCGGACCTACCACGTCCATGATCGCCTTCTGCACCTTTGGGTCCATGTTTCCAATACTCACACTCCGACAAACAATTCGTTCGTGTCACGCGTGGATGGTTGATTCACAATCAAACAAGACTTCTGCTCTTCGTGTCGCGATTGAAAGCTGCACTATCTCCTGCTTCCAATTTGGGATCTGCCACCGTCCGTCCTTCTTTCCATTGCAATCTCAATCTCCTCACAGCTCTTCTCATTTTCCACTGTAGGACTAAGCAACGCTGCTACTCTCTCGGGCTACGAACAATTACGAGATATGCACAATGAATGATAGCAGTATTGATAGGATTAAGACTTGTACGTCCTGTCATATACAAATCGGTGGGGTTTAGTGTAGGCCGACCATAGCGGTCGCCTCCTCACAACTTTTCGCCTGGCCTCCTTAATGAAAAGTAATAGGAGTGCATCAGGTATGGTTTATGGTAGACTTGGCAGGTAGGAGGGGGAGAGGCCTCTAGGAGAAAAGGTTAGCTGTCTGTACGTTCGTGTTACTCCTTCCGACTGAACAGTCTTCCTAACTTTTAGAGATAGGCACTCTCTATGTCCTAGTATATTGCTAACCTCATCTGTACCGACGGTGCACTCCATCGGGGCCAGAGTCTTAATACCTACATAGGAGAGCGCATAATCCTGTTTTCCCACTGTGCCATGCGAGATTATGGTTTTTGGTAGATGGTCCCACATCGGTGATAAAGATACTGCGTGTCTGATCGTAAGACGAAGGAGTAGAGCGTGCTAGCGTAGCTGGTGAGAAGGACGGTACTGTTGGTGATTACGCACTTGCATAGAAGTCCGTGTCAGTCCGGCATCGTTAGAAGAATGCCCGAGATGGCGAATGATTGTCCAAAACAAAGTTGTTTTGCAAACGGAAGCTAGTTTGGCACAGTGTCATGTCAGAACTTTGTTCATCAATCAAAAATCAAATTGGAATTGAAATCATACACATTCATTCATTCATTCATTCATTCATTCGCTTGGAGCGAGTTTGGCAGTCAATCGCTTCCGCTTTTGTATCTGCGTCATGCTTGAATCGACCAAATAATCTTGTGACTGTGACAGAATTCATAAACTCATAAACTCATAATGCAGATGAACGAGGGTTGAAAGGTGTCGTCCGCATCGAAGGATTGGCTGCGTGGGAGTCTTCGCCTTTATCAGGTCCATCTTTCATCGTGTACCTGTAACTTACCGGCGCAAGAAAGTCGTCTTGGACATCCTGGACACCCTGATCGGAGTAGTTGGGTTGGCTCTCGTACGCCGGCAAAGGGGATCAACCATGATCAACCCAATCAAAAAATACTCAGTTCCGGCGGATCATGTCGTGTCACGTGAGTCGCGTGAGAGAGTTTCAAGTCATTGAAGCGGATAGATTCATTGCTCAAGGAGGTTCAAGGAAGTTCAAGGAGGTTGGCGTTACTTTCAATGCCTGAGTCTCCCAGAGATCACCGTTCGAAGGCGTTTCAAAGCGGGGTCGGGGAAATTAACATTGCGCAAGTACGATTTGCAACGCGCACTGACACGTGAAAGATCCTTAGATCCCGAACAGTCGAGAGATTTTAACTCGATTGGATCGAGATGGGGAATACGAAAAGCTCGGACCTCGGGACTCTCGACACCAAAAAGATAGCCCCAGCCTACGCATTTGGTGACGGACAGATGATAAGGCCCAGCTCGGAGTTTATGATGGTCCAAAATGTCCAAAACCAAAAAAACGACACTGCAGGTCAACATCGCCAATCAGGCCCGAGCGAACAAAAAGAGCTTCGACGAATAGGTCATACCAAAAGTATAACCGTCACTAATGATTTGCGACGCGGGACTCACGGATAGTCTGTTAATACTCTTTTCGGTAGCGGGGGGGGGGCATGAGGCAGCAGTTCTGCAAAGAACGAAAGAGAACAACTGGGAGAACTGGGAGGGCCCAACACCTTGAGTATTGCGCTTTGAGTTTGCGTTGAGGAGTGCATTCACTCATTCACTAAAAGATTCACTTGCCACAATGGTTTGCAGAATGACTCTCAATTGAAAAAGGGAACAAAGTAAAAGGCAAAGTAGCAAGAGCGCAAGGAGAAACAAAGCATTCTGCATTCTGCACTCTACATTCTGCATTCTGGTTTGCAGAGATTGCGTTGCTTGAATTGACAGTGAGTACGAGTACTGATTGCGTGCTGTGACTCACTGTGTCTGCCTTTGTGTTTGTCTCTGTGTTTGTCTTTGGCTTTGTGAAGATTGTGAAGGTTGGAGGGAGAAGTGAACGTAACAGTACAAAGTACAACGGCGAAAGAAAATTGCGTATGGAAGCGCAATCCTTGCATGCATACTGACTGCGACGGCCTGCACTCGGCGCTGACCGTGCGGCCTGACAGTGGAATATTGGCAGAAAGCGAGCCATAGCGGCGTGGAGGTGCTTTGAATGCGGCGTTGGTTGGTCTTTGAATGTCTCTGGCTAACAACCTTGGGCTGGTAGTTTGAACGTTTGCTGGAGCCCTGATTTGAAAGTGGGAAAGCAAGAGCGGCGCGTGATTTGGTTTGAAGTGCCGGGGTTGTGCGGTTTTGGGCTGAAATGGAGCTGTGCTTGGATTGTTATGCATGGGTGGTCACCATCGTGGCTGTGTTGTTGACATTCTTTCTCTTGCTGCGACGTGACCACAGAGTGCCCAAGGAGCAAAAGCACTTGACGGAATGTATTTCCCGCGCCGACAAGAGGCTCTCCATGGCAAGTACGGACTTGGCTGCAGCCTTTCGGAGACGAGAGTTTACGTGCGCCGAGATTTTGGAGTTGTACATTAAGCAGATCGAAGCGTCGAACCCCACTCTCAACGCGCTGGTGGGAACTCGGTTTGAGGATGCTAGGAAAGAAGCTGCCCGCGCAGACCAGCTTTTGGATCTTGCTGCCAAGGGTCAACAGATCGAAATCCCGCCACTGCTCGGAGTACCTTGCATCACCAAAGAGGTGCACGAGTTTCCTGGGTTCCCGTTCAGCGCCGGTCTGGTGGGTCGCCGCGATAAAGTCGGTGAGAAGCTCAACCCTGCTTTGGCGAGAATCGTTCGAGCGGGTGCCATCGTGGTGGGCTGCGGGAATGTGAGCGAGGGCTGCATGTGGAGCGAGAGTGATAATCACGTCCACGGTTGCTCCAGCAACCCTTTCGATATTCGCAGGACCCCAGGTGGCAGCAGCGGCGGCAATGCAGCTGCCATCGCCGCCTTGCATGCCTCCTTTAGTATTACCAGCGACGTCGGTGGTAGTACGCGAATCCCGGCTCTTTACAATAGCTTGTTTGGCCATAAACCAAGTGGGGGCGCGGTGCCAAACGGGCGAAGTCTTCCAGTTGTGTACGGCAAAGTGGAAAGGTATTGTCAGCTTGGGCCCTGCTGTCGATCAGCCAAGGATCTCATGCCAGTTTTGCGAATCATCGCCGGACCCCGTCAGCCACATGAACTGGACGACGCCAGCAATGACGAGATAGCGTATCTTGAGAGGCAGGAGCCATACATGGTCAAGTATTCTTGGCCAGCCCTCGAGAGTGTCAACCCGCGAAAGCTGAGGTATTTCGTGATATACGAGCAACCTGGGGCCGAGCTTGGAATCATCTCCAAGCGACACCCTGAGATGCTTCTTGCCCAGGAGAAGGTGGTGAAAGCTATCGAGCAAAACTACGGTGTATCCGTCGAAAGTGTGGAGTTTCCTGCATTCCGGAAGTGTTTTGACATTTGGTCCACGATGCTTCAAACGGAAAACAAACACCCTTTTGCGCACATCATTTCCGAGGGTAAGAGGAATCCCGTGTCGCCAATCTGGGAAATTATAAAATGGATTTTCTACCGTGCCAAGGACCCCGAGCACACCTTGCCGGCATTAATGCTTGCAGCGGCAGAGTCCTTTCACAGCTTGACGCCAAAGAAGAATGCTAGAATGATTCAGCTTGGCCAAGAACTGCGCGATGAACTCAACGCTCTTCTCGGTGACGACGGGGTACTCATCTTCCCGGGTTTACCGAACCCCCCGCCAATGCACGGGCCACTCCCGAATCTTATTTACTTTGCTGACTATGCTGCTTGCGGAATCTTTAATACCTTGGAGCTGCCTGCCACTGCTGTGCCGCTGGGTCTGACATCGAAGGAAAAACTTCCTGTTGGTGTTCAGTTCGTAGGTGCGAGAGGCATGGACCACCTGACCATAGCCCTCGCGGTCGAGATGGAAAAGCACGGAATTGCTGGGTATTCGTTTCCGCAGCTTAGGTGAGGGCTGGAATCGCAAGGTTTTGTTTTGTTACCTCAAAGCTCCCATGTTTGACAACCAAATTTTGGACGCTCGCATCTGGAGCAAAAGGGGAATATTTTCAAATTACTATTTTATATGTGTCTGAACTTTATTTCCTCAGTTGTGACGATTCGACTCTATTCGATGGGCTGCACTTCTTCCTGCGGCCGGGAAAGTCTTCTTCGCTGCGCTTGGATGCGCGCCTGTCGGCAAATGGATGGCAAATGGATTCACAATTCCGTTCGTCAGCCTGGCAGCGCTCCGCTTTCCCATTTAATACTAACTCAACTTACGGCTTCCTCCTCCTCCTCGCGCTCTCTCTCCGCGCTGTCGATCACCCACTGATAATAAGAACTATTGAGCCCGAAAAAATGTGTCAACACCTCCCCAGCAAAGTTCAGCTCTACAACGCAGCAAAACCATATTCAAAAGTCGTTAATATGCACATGCGGCACACCTCATTGTTAAACCATTCGCAAGACAAGAGCAACTTACTTCGATAAGTCTTGAAGCTTGCAAATTTGACTTGATCCCACACCTTTCTTGGAGCGCTGCTCTCTTGCGCATCCTCGCTGCATTCAAACCAGCCAAGCATGTCAGAATCCAGCCCGTCATGACCCCCTGCTTCCCCACGCCGTCGCGCAACTCACCTCCAGTAATAAGGCCCCCAATTCTCCGGATCGTCAGAGTCGTAGTCACTGTCGAAATCATCGTCGTCCTCATCACTGTCGTCACTGTCCTCAGCTCCCGCGGCGCGCACGAGAGAGGCGTCTTCACCTAGGTCATCTTCCTCTTCCAAGCTCGCGTTTTCGTCCACGTCGTCCTTCTCTTGGTTGGAGCTCATGGTCAACGATCTGCCGTGGAATTCGTTACAGCCTCACGCCTTTAGCCAACAACACAACACAACACAACTACAACACAGCACAACACTCTCCACTCGGCGAGTCTCGCGCGTCCAATGAACGCATGTCTCTCTAACTTGGACTTGGCAAATTGCAAACTATTGGCAATCCAATCTCGGAACGGTCAAAATTTTTGCGCGAAGTAGTGTGTGCTATGCAAATCGCTAGAGCTAGTTGTAGCTTTAGCTAGATGGCAGAGAGAATGATGTATGGAAGAGGATCGAGATTCTGTGAACGAGTGATGTTGTGCGATTTAGTGAGTGCGAAGTCAGGATTCGCAGACATGTACAGTCATGTTCCCACTCGACGTTCATCTTTTTTCTGTTCCATTTTGTTTTCTTTGATATCAATGATATCAATGATATCAATGATATCAAAGTGCCTGCAGCAATGAAGAACTTTTATGTATGGATTGGAATCTCTATGATCTGTGTCTCTGTGGAGCGAGCTTGCGTGCTTTGGCGTCCGAGGTGAAGAGGACGGTCACAATGTCAAAAAAAAGAAAGAAAGAAAAGTGTGTCAAGGCGAGGAAGAAGTCGAGTGTCTCTTGTTGAGCAATCCAAGTTGTGCAGAATGCAAGCAAAGGTGCTAATCACTTGTATGGCGTGTTTTCAAATCGCGAGAGAATGAATGTTGGCGCTCAGGAACTTTGTTTGTGCTCGGGGGTTTGGCTCAAAGTTTTAAGACGTAGGGGTGGATTGCTAGCTTGGGGCTTTGGAAAGTAACAGCAAAGGGGGATGGGTCTTGAGCAAGAAGTGTTCTGTTTTCAGTGACAGCATTCACTGTATGAACCTAACATACTTTGCGTCGCAGGCGGCAAGAGAAAATCCAGTACGTAAAAGTGGTTAAATTTAAGGGCAATTCACAGTCAGGTTCGCGATTTTTAAGATTCTCAAAAAGCAACAATGAGATGAAGGCGTTCATAGGACAGTTGCCGGAATTCTTCAAGCGGCAAGAAATGTCCCGTATTGAAGATTTGAAGTAGAGGGTCTAGCAACTCTATTCCATCTTGCCCTCTCCTTTGACGGAGCCTAGTTGAGTGCGGCTCTTTTCGATCACTTTAACGCTGCCCTGCATGTACCGCAGAGACGCAAACATTGCGATGGAAAACATGATCGTCGAAGGGAAGAACTCATTATGCACCTTGAAGTCCTGCTCCACCAGAAAGTAAACAAAGAAGCCCGCTTGCCCGAGCATGAGCATCATCGCGCTTCGAAAGACCTTGCTGCTCCAGGGGATGCTCGTAGACACTTCGATTTGGCTCACCCAGATGGCAATAAGGACGTAAAACACCATCGAAATCGCATCAAATACCGCGTGGTCAAAGTTCTCGCTGTGCACGTACAAGGCGTACCCAGAATACGCCACAAGGAACCCCGCGAGCTTGCCCAGGAACTCGCGAAACTGGGCGTTGAACACCTCCGTTTTCACGTGCATCTCATACAGCGGCTTGTCCGCTCTCTCGTTAATCTGCTTTTCAAAGTCTTCTCGCGCCTCGCGAGCGCCCGGCTTCCGAGATCGCAATCCCATCTTCCCAGATGCGTCCTACCAAGTGATTCGCCAAGCCTTTATATATAATTCGCGTCAAACTCCGCCGACTTGAGTTAATTGGACTCTCCACTGTGGCACGTGCCTCCGCCAGCGTCTCCCACACGTTCCAACACTCACAAACATTACGCAATTACATGCAATTACGCAAACTACGCACCACAAAATCCGGGCAGCACTCATCGCGTCACAAAAGTCACTCTTTTGACGCAGAGTCGCGACATATTGCGCACGAATCGCGTCACTTGGAGACACATGCCACGCGGCGATCGCAGCGAACATGGAACGGGTCCCTGCGCTTATGGTTCAATTAGTTTTGAGATAAGGTAATTTTCCATTTGTTGTTCACAGTCAATTGTGTTCACCAGGTGAAAAGTATGAAAGATTTGGAATTTGGAAGATTTGGAAGAGTTGGAAGCGAAAAGGTGGGCGCATTGGAAGGGTTGCAAGTATGGAAGCTGTGAGAAGATGGCAACAGCGACTGGAAAGAGCGTCGTGGAAGGCGCTGACCGAAGATGATGCGTTGAAAGCTGTGTCGAATTTCGTTTCCATGGAGAAAGTCAGCGTCGCGAAAACCGAGGCGGTCTCGGACGACCTTTTCATTGTGCAGTGGAACGACTCTACTGGCGCTCAGAGAACGTTTTGCGTGAAGCAAGCAGCGGCGGGCGAATCGGCTGATTTGGATTGTGAGTATCTGGCGCTTGAACTCTGGCGCGAATTTGTGCCCTGCAGCGTGCAGAACGTGCTTGGAATGAGCGAGGGGAGGTCACATATTGTCGTGGAGGAGCCTGAAGAATTCGTAGCATTGCCTGTGCTGATCTTCGCTAAAGACAAGGTTGTGGATGTGGTGGGCGCAGAGGTAGGGGCCAAGCTCGCCACGATGGCGTTTCGCACAAGCGTTTTCGGGATGAACTCTGCCGACCGAAGCATTTTAGTGCAAGCATTCGAGCAGAATCGAAAAAGCGCTGAATCGATAGAGGTGTCGTTGTTTCAGCAAGTTCTTCAAGCCGCCAATGCAGAGCAAGAGATTGACAAGGATCTTTTGGTTGCGCTGGAAGAGCTGACTTGCAACCCTTCTTTTGTTCGTCGTTCAGCGGAGTTGCGCCACAAGTTCTCGTCTTGCAAAAATTCATTACTTCATGGCAACCTCTGCACCGACAGTGTGCTGGCAAACTCAGCGGGAGAGGTTTGCATTCGCAATCTAGAAGGCGCTCTCATGGGCCCCATCGGCTTTGATCTCGGAATTTTTACGGCGCATTTGATTTTCACAGCCCTACAGCTTGAGGACCCGGAGGATGCCAAGAGACCACTCACGTGCATGTGCGATCTGTGGCAAGGGTTTCGGACCACCTTTTCGTATTTGTTCGCCCTGGAGAAGCAATCTTTGCAAGACAGAGCAAGCACCACAAGAACCAGCTTCTTCTTTCAAGAAGGCGAGGCAGAGTCTTGCAGTATTATCTCGGACACAATAGGAGAGGTCTGGAAGGACACAATAGGTTTTGCTGCTTTTGAGCTCATCAGAATCGCGCTGAGTTATGCTGAGTCGTTCAAGATAACTAATGGTGCGATAGAGCTACATAAAAGGCTTTTGATGCTGGAAATTGCATCAGAAATGCTTCTTCGTATGTCAAGGTATTCGACCGATATCTCTGTATCAAATTTGGTGGAGTCCAGGTTAGCCGGCAGCCAGATCCGGCCCAGGGCTCGCCTCTACATGTTTGCGAAGATGCCAAAACTAGGGAAATCTAAAACGCGACTTGCGGCTAAAATAGGCAATGAGCGCGCTCTCTCGTTTGCAGAAAGCTGCCTCTTGGATCTCTTGGAGCGTTTCGGGGGAGAGACGGACTGCAGCCTACAGGTCGATGTGGAGCGGGTGATCCTTTTTGTTCCGGATTCAGATCTACAAGAATACAAGTTGATGCTGGAGGCGAAGCTCCCAGAGGCACTCCGTTGGTGGAAAATGCACGGACTTTCCACAGCCCTGATGGGTTCCAATTTGGGTACGGCCTTGTCGTCAGCGTATGACATTGCCAGGGAGGAAGGGTGCTCATCAGTCGGCTTTATCGGAATGGACACCCCTGACCTTGAGCCAAGGGAGGTTTTTGAGCAGCTAGCACGATGCTCCCACTCAGATGTTCACAGTTGCTTGTTTCCTGCCGAAGACGGTGGCTATGTGTTCTTGGGTTTGCCGTGCCACAAGCGCTTCGGTGCAACACAATTTTTTGACAAGGTCCGATGGTCCGAGAGCTGCACCTTTGCAACTCAAGCGCGAGCTCTTTTGAAATGCCAACTGCACCTCGATATCGGGCCAGTGTACGCGGACATCGATGATGAGGAGGGCATGCTCAAGTTCCTCTCGAGACTTGAACGAGACTCGGACCTTGCACATGCTCTTCCGCGATTGTACTCATTTTCCTGTGAGCCGTGAGAAGCTCAAATATTTGGAACCCCCCCCCTCCTGGCCGACGCTCGAGCACACAAGCGGGCTTGCTACGACCGAAACCACATTGTTGGTCCATTGAAAACAAGCAAGCCTGGCACACATTTGAGCAAACTCTTGTCCCGATGAAAGAATGGCAAGAAGGCTTCTCGAAGAAATGTGTTCGAGAGGTTAGGACCCTAGCTAGTGCTCTGATTAGTATACTACACTTGCAACTAAACTACTTCCTTCGTCTGTGAAGAATAAAAAGTGGATGAAGGGATTTGCTGTCACCAAATTTTGCTCGTACCATACATGTCAAAAAGAAAGAAAGAAAGAAAGAAAGAAAGAAGGAGAGAAGCGTTTGTTCACCTTGGATTGTGCCGTCCCGTGACGTAAGGGAAGATCCAGAATCATGCGCCGCTGGAGGAGCGAATAGGGTTTGCAATTCAGAATTCAGAACAGATTTTAAAAAGAAAGAAGGAAACAAAGAAAGAAGCGCTTGTTCGCCTTGGACTGTGGCGTGGAGAAGATTCAGAATGATGCTGTCGGAAGCAGTGAACAGGATTTAGAAATCAGATTGCCAGCTCAGGTTTCAGAACAGATGATCCAATCAACAAAGACGACATGATGTTCAAAACAAAATCTACTAGAATAGAACACCACCACCACTCCACCATTTTTCCACACAAAAAAAGTCCCATTCAAATCGCCCCTAGTCCTTTACCATTCGCGCTCTCCTAGGGTGCCCGCCCAGCTCAGTACACCCGTCCCAGCGCCGTTGAAACCGGACTACGTGAACCTAACCACCAATGTTGCGCAACGGACGCCTTCTCTGTGTATTGCCAGCCAACCTCACACGTACACTCTGCCCGAGTTATCGTACCGCAAGGGGTACGCGGGGACACCTTTTCAGCACAGATATTGCTTCCGCGGACCCAGAGTCACCGCTCTATGCGACAGTCCTCGGCGGAGAAGGCAGCTCGCTGGTGCGGGCCTCACTGTCGTGGTTGAAGGGCAACCATCATCGTCATTATCGTCATTATTGTCATTATTGTGGGCACTCTGGGCCAGTACTTTTTGCTGGAAGTGTCTTGAATTGCTTGGAAAGTGGCTCTTGAAGAGGAAAGAAAAGAAAAGAGCAGTGGGTTGAGTCTGCTTGATTGGCGTCGGAACGTTTGGACACTGCTTGTTCCTTTCGCAGGAAGCGGAGACTGGGTCCTAGAAGAAGGTTTTCGTTTTGTGGTATAGTTAATTCTTCGTGGGCTGATAGCTTGCTTCGTCGTTCTTGTTGGATATTTCTTGTTCCTGTCGCAGGAAGTGGAGACTGGGTCGTGGAAGAAGATTTTCGTTTTGTGGTATAGTTAATTCTTCGTGGGCTGGTAGCTTGCTTCGTCGTTCTTGTTGGAGATAGAAGACCGAGCGGCGTCGCATGCGTGCCAGCGTCGCCGAGGCCAAGCTGCTCGCTGGGAATAGCTGTTGGGAGATCAGCCGGCGAGGGAGGGCAGAGAGGGTCGCAAGGTCTGCATTTTGACCGAGCTACGAGCTTTGTTCCGGAAGCACGGGAGCTCGGTCAGAGTGCTCAAGCGGCGCGAGAGACTGCATCGTAGACAGAAAGGATGACGCGACAGCAGGTGGTAGTGGAGGATGCGGCTTATGATACAGAGGACGAGAAGCGCGGGCGGTCCCGCAGTTCCTCCATACCCGGAAAAGA
Organism: Parietichytrium sp. I65-24A; assembly: GCA_012862575.1. Lineage (NCBI taxonomy): Eukaryota > Bigyra > Thraustochytrida > Thraustochytriidae > Parietichytrium > Parietichytrium sp. I65-24A. The sequence continues at coordinate 93,350 of BLSF01000085.1, forward strand.
GCGAGCCAAGAAGAAAGTGTGGTCCATCTTGATGATCAGCGCGGACCCAACGACCCATCACAAACTCAAGCTTCAGGCGGAAGAGCGTGCAATCAGAAAGAGCCTAGGGATGGCCCGAGACAGCGTGGAGATCAAACTGGACGTCCTTCCCGCCGCAACGATCGATGACGTAGCTGAGTGCTTGCTGAGGAAGTCGGCATCAGGCTCGGCGTATGACATTGTCCATTTCTCTGGGCATTGTGATCAGCACCACCACATGGTGCAGCTAATCTTTTCGGAGCTAGAGAAGCAGCACGGAAAAGATGTTGTCAGTCGCTTCAAAGCCAGCCACGATGCGACACGAGGAATTCATGAGCTTGCCGTCCAGGTGTCAAAGCATCTCGAGCTTCAGGCCGGGTGCTATATGGACGAATTGTACTACGGCGAGGAGGACGGCGACTTCGAGATGCACGATGGCTGTCAGCAGCCAGAGAAAGAGGAGTTTCCGGAGCAAAGCGAAGAGGTGCGCAAGGAAGACCAAGAGAGTGAGTCTCCGCAGGATGAGAGCACGAACTGTGCCAGCGAGTCGTCTGTGACAACGGCGGAGAGGTCAGAGGCTGACAAGGGTCGAAAGGATTCCGACGGAGAGACTATCACGATGGAGGAGACCAAGGAAATCTCGGACGAGGAGGTTGGTGAAACGGATTCTGATCAGCGTGCCTTCCGCTGGGACTCCTTTCGCACGCCTCGAAAGCTACAGCGCAGTGCGAGTTTTGACAATATTAGTATCGAAGTGGACGCGAGGGGAGCATGGGAAGGAGAAGGGCGCAGAGGGCGTTCCTTCTCTCGCGGCACACGCGAACAAGGAGCGTCGCGCTCCTTATCCCCTACATTCCGGGTTCATATGAGGAGAAAGGCAGGTACAGCACCGGCAGGCGAAGATCAAAGTCCTAGCGAGCAAACGGAAGATCGCGGTCGGGCGGGAGAGGAGGAGGCCAGGGTTGAGGAGCAGCAATTATTGGTGTTTACTCACGATGCCGCTTCCTCGGCCGCACACAATGAAGGACCCTTGCACTTTCCAAACGACCAAGACTCTCTCGTCCTTCGACTGCCAGATGTGATATCTAGAACCTTTCAGCCAGGGCTTGGACTGTTTCCCGACCACTCAGACGACGAAGAAGTGGTTCCGACAAAAGACATTGTGCTCACGAAGCAGCAGATTCTGGATGCTGGCGTGGGGTCTTTGGCTTTTGAGACCGGGACGGGTTCAGGAATGAATTTTGTCGGGGCCAAAGCGTTCGCTGCGATGATCTCGCCCTACGCACTCGACACTGGCTGCGTCTTGCTGAATGCGTGCAACTCTCAGCTGACGTGCGAGCAGATTCTCTCGGTTGGAATCCCTTTTGCAATATGCAGCCGGGGACGTATGAGCGATAAATCTGCACTCCACTTTTCACAAGGATTCTACGAAGCAATTGCATTTGGTCATGGGATCGAGCGTGCGTTCTTGGAGGGGCAGAGCAGAATCTCCGTGCACAGCCACAAGGTTGCTCGCCACGCCGCCGGACCTACTGCCATTGTACCTGGGACGGGTATTCCGTTTGGGGTCTCGGGATTGGAGGATGGAGAGAATCAAGTGTGTCTGATGCGCGCAAACGGCCGCATGGTTTTGGAGCCGGTGAGCGTGCGCCAGCACGTTCACATTTCCAGTGAAAATACTCGTCTCAAGAGCGTCATCCACGAAGGTGTCAAGATATTGTCTGAAAAGGACAAGGAAATCGAAGCCTTAAAAGCCAAAATTGCAAAGATGGAGGCAGAAGCCAGTACCCAGCCGAAAACGCCAGGTCCGAAACGTGACGGACTTCGCCGCACAAGCAGCTCGAGGCTGAAACCCGGCTCAAGTGAGAAATCACAGCCCCGCCTCCGCACACAGCGAAAACGCCAAGAAGAACAGCCTGGAAACTCGCAAAGCCGGTCGCGTACCGAAGGAGCGTCCGGCCCAGCGCAGTTCAGGCGAAGAACGCCGTCCCCATCTGCCTCGCGTGTTCAGAGCGAAACCGATTCGAAGCCTCTGCCTCCATGGATTCCCTCGGGGTCTGGAGGCGACTCACACCGCCATTCGCACCTCCAGAGTGCCACTCCGTCCGTTTCACCATCACCGTCTTCAGGGATGTCAGCGCAAGGAGCCGCTTCCTCGAGCCCGAGCGGAAACAACAAGGAGAACTATGTTCGTGTCACCGTCAATGGTAAACAGCACAAGTCATCAGGCGGTGGGAATAGAAGCAAGTCTACTACTGTATTTACAACCTCGGAGTCTTCCTCCGGCCCTCATACGCAATCGACCAACGGTGCACTTCACGAACATCATGGCAACGCGATCCATCCGCAGCCCAAACTAAGTGGGTTCGGCTCTAGCGTTCCTCGTTTTTCCGCGAGTACACTTGTGAACCCTACACGGTACGAGACGATGTCGCCCCGGAGTTGAGCTTGAAGGTTCATGTTGACTTTTTCAAGTTTACAATCGTGTCTTCTTCTTCCAGTCTGCGAATGTCTCATTTCGAAGTGAAAGCTAAAGAAATAAATGTATTAATTAAAATGTGTCAGTCAAAGTTTCTTGCCCAGTTAGTTTCCCCTGAACACTTGAAGTCCGCTTGAAACGTGAGAAAGTTTGATTGACTCTGTTCATGAAGAATGTAGGATTTGATCAGAATTCAGATTTTATGTGAAACTTATAGAAAAAATGGTAAAGAGTAGTAGATAACCTTGAGCTGGAGAGGGTGGGTGCAGAGAAAAGCCGCTTCGGAAGAGAACGCGAACTCCTTCGATACGGTCTTCGTCTAATTTGTTTCTCGCCATGTTCTGCGCTAAACGGGTGCGATCTAGGCGGATTTGTTCATGTAATAGTACGCCAGAATGATTAGAATCAAGATTCGCAAAATCCAAGCTCGGCGAGGTATTGGCAGTGGTTCGTACGAAGGGGTCGGAAGACCGAGGGGCGGCACAAAGGCAGTTGTCTTGGCGTCGTCGGCTCCGTACGCATCGGCCCAAGTGTCTTCAAAGCTCTTTCTCACGGCCTCCACAAAGTTATCGAAAGAGTCATACTTTTTTGGTTCAAGCGGTTCCGAAATGCTAGTGGTGCAGACCACGTTGCGCTCCACAGTGAAGTCCTTCTCGTTGGCGATGAGCTCCTTATTTGTGGTAATCACGCACTGAACAGGGTGGTTGAAATCGTACGCCATCTTGAGCACTCCGGTCTTGAGCTTGAGAGGCTCTTTCTTAAGGTTTCGGGTTCCCTCTGGGTAAACGACAAGGCCCTGTGGGAAGTGAGGCGAGAGAGACCAGCGTTGATTAATAAAAAGTTCCACCTTGCCCGCAAGAAGCCAACATCAACTTACTTTATCCGGTCGGTACTTCCACTGCTCATGGAGAGACTTGCCCAAGACGTCCCTGTCCAGGCCCTTTTTGCGGTTGAAAAACCATGTGCTGTGCGCAATCCAGGCGTAAAGGCTCGACATTGGGCAGCCTAGGATGACCATGTACCTGGACAGGTACGCGCCGCCGCCGCAGATGGCCTGGTCCATGAAAAAGTCCCCCCAGCTGCGATGATTGCACAGATACATGGCACTCTTGTGCAAATTGCTCGACTTCTCCGTGCGCTTGAACTTGACATTCATCAGATCGCAGATGCTCTTCGTTACCTGGTACGCGTTCGCGCGCCCTGTCAGCAGCGCGAACAGGGCGTGCACAGGGCACACCATGAACTGTACGTACACATACAGCGCCACGAACGCCGGGATGTTCTTCCCCATTCTCCTGCCTTCTGCTCCTACAAATTGACGCCGCGCACTCGCACTCGCACACTTCGACGCCGTGCGAAACCTCGCAGTTTGCACACTACACCACGGCCGCTTGGCCGCTATGCGATCCACGCGACACTGGCTCCTGACACCTGGTCAGCGAGAGAAAGAAAGAAAGAGAGAGAGAGTGAGTGAGAGAGTGAGAGAGAGTGAGAGTAACTGAGAGAGTAACTGGGTGAGTGTGCGCGGACGGCAGAGACGGTAGAGTGGCGAGCGACTCAGAGCGTACTCGGATAACTCGGCTAGCTGTTGTTGCTGCTCTGACATGCTCTGACACTTCTGACACAGTCACAGTCACGTCTCGCGAGGCGCAAGTGTTACTCAAGTAAAGCGCCACGATGCGATATGACTGGAATGACAGCAATGTCAGCAATGACTGTAATGTAATGTATGTAATGTCTGAAATGCCTGCAATGCCTGCGATGGCGAGGACTATCGCGGCGCTTAGACAGTTGCCTGCGAAGTGCGCTGTAATTTACTGAGTACTCAGTACTCTACCTCCCGATTGATCGATTGAATGATTGAATTGATGGAATGTGCATGTGCATGTGCATGTGCATTTGTGCATATGCTCGTTGCTTGCTTCCTCTTCAAGTTTTCTCGTCGTTTGTCGCCGTTCTCTACTAAGCTTTCGCACTGCACAGCCAATAGCAGAATGCATTTCCATTCACTGTCTTTGGCATTTTGGGAAGGAACTGAGATGAGACTCAAGTCTGCGAAAGAAAGAAAGCTAGGAATAAGAGAAGGAAAGTCAAAGTGTGCGAAATGCGACGACGTAGGATGTATGGTGGAGTGGAAAGAAACTCTGGCGGCCTATGCAATCTACGCATTTCTATGCAATTACAATTACTTCGTTCCACATTTGCGTTTCAGTGATCTTGGACTCTTAATCGACAGTTACTCTGCACATGGGTAGGGGATGAGTAGCTCGCAAAGTGGCGAAATGGATCGTCACAGAGGGCTGTCCGTGACATGTGTGTGGGGGATTGGAAATGTCGTTGGGAAAGATAGATAAATTTTGATCTTGTAGAACAGAACGGAACACGGTGCTTTCATTCTTGTTGTGCGAGAGACTGTGATTAAATTAGGACACGAAACGACATCGGTTGGTTGGGAAATAGTTTTGAAGAAGGCAAATGTTAATGTTTTGCTGTTTTGTTAATAGCCCTGCGATTTGTCGACCGGAGTGGCAAGAGGTTCGCCAGCTTGAAATTTCTCGAGGTTATTTTTGAACACCTGCCAGCCCAGGGAAATGTAATCTTCAGTCAAATCAGCGTTGTGCGCAGTGATGAGGAGGCGGTCTCCGTCGACCTTCCAAAGCGGACTTTCTGCAGGGAGAGGTTCCACTTCGAAGACGTCGAGGGCTGCAAAGATGTGCTTGTCATCCGTCAGGGACTTGAGAAGCGCTTTCTCATCCACGACGGACCCCCTTCCACAGGAGATGAGTACGGCGTCCTTTTTCATGGCCTTGAACTCTGCTTCAGAGAAAAAGTGCTTGGTGGCTTTTGTGCCCGGCAGCGTGGACACAACAAAGTCGCTCTCGCGCAAAATAGCCTCTTTCTCAGTATACACCTTGTCCGCACCAGGCGACGGCTTGTTGGAATTGCGAAGCACTCCAATCTTCATGCCGAATGCGCGCGCGAGTGTCGCAGAGTGAACGGCAATATCTCCGTATCCCACAAAGCCCATCTGTTTTCCCTTCAGCGTATTCATGGTGAAGCGGTCCCACTTGTGCGTTGTGAGATTGTCCATGCACCGCGGGACCTGCTTGTTGAAGTGCAATGCCGCGAGCATCACGTACTCTGCCAGCGAACTCGAAAAAGCCCCGCGCCCGTTGGACAGGGGAAGGTCCTTGGGAATCAGTCGGCTCTCGATGAAAGGCGCAATCGCATCCACACCTGCGGAGAACGAGTGCACCCACTTGACCGTGTCATCAAACCCGAGCTCGTCCCAGATGCCCTGCACCAGCTCCGCCTTTGCTGGCGGGACGACCAGCATGGCATTCGCCGGCCCCCCAGCTTTCTCCAGCTCGCTTTTGAGACTCTCTGCGGTATTCCCAAAAACCAGCGTTGCGTCGGCCAGGTCCGCCGGTGCGAGTTTGGGAACTGCGGTTGTGGGGTCGCATAGCACCGCCACGCGCACTTGTTTTCCTCCCTGCATGCTGTGTAGTCCGCGTCTCAGAGCCCCTGGCTTTAGCGTCGCGCGGGAAAAGTGTCTGGCTAAGTCCATCCCTCTGTGCGAGCACGACACCTGTAAGTGAGTGAGTATCTTCTTCCTACGTTTTGTGCCGCAGCTATCACAGCTATTCGGCTAAACGCCCATAATTTGCCTAAACGCCGAGTCGTACCAGTACTCGGGGACTTCTAAGGATTCGCGTGGACTGTTGGACTTGATTCCGTATATACACAATTCATTCGTAGTTGAACGATTTGCGACTCTGCGAGGGCGATTCTGGGTGCGACCATGCTGTTGTTGCACATGGGACTTGCCGTCGAGGGCAAATGCTCTGTTTTTGCGACAGTGTGCACGCCCGCATGCGCGTATTGAAGCGCGCTGGGCGACTCGGACTTGGCTCCCCCAACGGCCAAGTTCGCCTTTTGTCAACTTTGCACGCTGGCGCTTGCGTGCCGTCCTGCACGATCTCAGCCCGCTCAGCTTGTCAGCCTTGCTCGAGCATCGCAAGCTTGGCTCGCATTCGCTTCAGTCGGGCCACCCATATGGCGCGCTCGCGCAATAACATGGCAGCAACCATCGCTTCCACTGCTCACAATATTCTCTGATTTTCCATTCCGACAACAGCGTACCCGGTACGCTCGAGCCATTCGCGACGTCGGCCTGGTTCAGTTTCCAGTCCGCATTTGCCACTGCCACTGCCACCGTGCTCCCAAGGTCAGGACCTCAGCAGGACTTGGAAGAAAACCGAGTCGTAAGATGCTTTCGTTGCTTCGTTCCTTGTCCACTGCCCATGATCATTGCGTTCGTTGCGTCCATTGTGCCATGTCCAGATGATTCTCAACTCTAAAGTCAGCTCCGTGTTCTCGCCCTTGTCTCGACTTTGTCCTCGTACTTGTCCTCGACCCGCCCTTGGAAGACAGACGAGCGCAGTTGAACTTCTTCATTTGATTGACAGTGAACAAAGCTCACCCGAACACCTCACCAAAAGACGAAAGGAAAAAAACATCGTCAACATGTTTTCATTCAATCATTCAATCGGATTGTTCCAATCAATCATCAATCAATCAATCAATCAATCGAAACAATCAAACAAAAACTGAACGATTGTATTTTTCAAAAATCGATTCAAAATTTTCCTACTAGTCCCGCCTACCCCTCCGCTACCCCATCCCTACCCCTACCCACTATGCCCAGTATCATAAGAGTAGTTTACCGCTGCGTAAGCGTGGGGAGGGGGAAAAATTCGAAAAAAAGGAAAAAAACAGAGGAGGAGTTGCGGGGGGAAAAAACTCTGAGGGTAGGGTCAGGTTAGGTTAGGTTGTGGCGTTGTGATGATCCCAAGTCGGAGCGGAGCAGACCCCAAACGCACAAGAAAGCAATAAGAAGAGTGTTCGCGGAGAAGACAAAGTCGATCGGACAAGAGCAAAGATGTCGGGACGCGGAAAGGGAGGAAAGGGATTGGGCAAAGGAGGTGCCAAGCGCCATCGCAAGGTGCTTCGCGATAACATCCAGGGTATTACCAAGCCTGCAATCCGCCGTCTTGCTCGCCGTGGTGGTGTGAAGCGCATCTCCGGATTGATCTACGAGGAGACCCGCGGAGTGCTCAAGGTGTTTTTGGAGAATGTGATCAGGGACGCAGTCACATATACTGAGCACGCTCGCCGCAAGACCGTCACTGCCATGGACGTCGTGTACGCGCTCAAGCGCCAGGGACGCACTCTGTACGGCTTTGGTGGATAAGCTCGCTGTATGATCCCTTTCGCCAATAACTCTGTTCTGTGCTTCTCTCCCTTGACTTGAACTGCTCGGCCTCTCTCCGCCATGGGCAGGCAACAACCCAGCGGGGTGCCGGATTACATAAAAACCATTTTACATACCAACTAAAACACAAAACATTCGCAAAACCATTCATCCTCATTATTATCATCCCCCGAACGCCATACGCGCTTTGACGCCCGACTCGAATCGCTACATCGTTCAAGCTCTTCCTTCCTGCGAACGTCTCAGTCGACCAGTCCGAGCCCGAGTATCTCCCAAAGGATCAGCCCTTGTCCAAATCACTCCGGAGAGCAAAACGATGCGCGGGCCAACGCTCTTCGGACAAGGAGACATCACGCAGCGTCGCAATTCATGCATGCATGCATGTTTCCTTGCTTACTTGCTTTGCTTGCCTGCTTTCGTTTCCCATCTCGAGAGGCCCAAATCACAAAATCAACCTAGCTCTGTGTACTCGGAGTACACAAAGCCTTAGGCATGTCAACGGTCTTCTCCGGCGTCCATAGCGTCCATAGCTGAAGCCAAGCCCATGCCTCTTTCGCGTTGCACACTCGGCGGCCAGTGAGTTACAGTCTGTCGCTATATCGCAGAGGCCATATCGAGGCAGTCGAGCAGTGAGTGAGTGATTGAGTGATTGAGTGGGTCGAACAATGATTGCCGCGTAGAGCGGAGGTGCGTAGCTGATCGGGAAGACGTGAACTTTTCTCTGGCTAGTAGAGATAGAGAGAGAGTCAAGAAGACGAAGCTGTCGTTTCTTGTTCTCCCGGGAACTTCGTGAAGGCGGAGACGTACACGGGCGATTTTGAGCGTGAAGGGGGACAGGGAAGGGAAACAACGTTGTTTTCTGCGGCTCGTGATGGACTTGTCTCAGAGGAAAAAGGCGCCGGAAGGGCAACTCAGCGGAGAGGCTCAAGCATGCGCCAGGGCGACGTTGGACAAGAATGCAAAGCCTGTCATGGAGCACGTTCTCAGCGAGCTGATTTTGAAACGCGGAGTTGAAGGCGGCCGCGATGCAGTCGTTCGGTTGGCGATGGAGTTTGAAGACTGCGACTCTAGTTCCGTGGTGGCGTTCGCTACCAACGCAGCTCTCCATGCGATGATCGCACAACAGACCTCTCCCGCTTGCGCTGCTGCGGCTGTAGCGACCGCGTTGAACGCGCTCGTAGGAGAGAGGCGTTGGACGCAAGCAGCAGTCGTGCCTTGGTACGTTGACATTGTAAAATCTAGGGTTTTAAAAGCCAGGCAGCGCATTCAGAGGTGCTTGGGTGCCGGGGCAAACCTAGAACATGTGTGGACTTTTGGAATTGCCACTCTGTCGCAGTTTAAGCAACACGTGAGAGCGCTCCAGGCTCAGGGGGGGCCTGCAGAGCCAACTGTGGCTCTTTTGGTTGAACTCTGGGCAAGCGACGGCCCCGACGATAGCGACGCAGGCATAGAAGGGGAGGAGGAAGCAGAAGCAGTTGACGTGGAAGAAGCCGAGGCGCCTTTAAGCGCGTCCGGGAGATGGAATTCGTCTAAAGACCTCAAGGACTGGATTCGCAAAGAGGTGGGGCTCGAGAAGCTCACGCGAGCAAAGCCAAGCACCGCATGTATTGGAAATTGGGGCATCAAGGCAAGTTTCACCACTCCACGGAGTTGCTCTTTGGAAAGTCTTTTTGTTTGCGGCAAAAGGATCAAGAAATTGACAGTCTTTATGTTTTTTTACCTTTATTATGTGTACAGGAGGCGATCGACATGGGAACCTTCTCCCTGGGCGCGGACAGTACGACATCGTTTCATTTCGAACAATTTATGGGCAAATCCGTGCGCTGCAAAGTCCGTGTGCGGGCCAAAGACGGGGAAGACGCGGTGGATCTGCAGTGGTGTCAACTGTGGCAGCATTTCACCAAGCAGCGCGCCGGGCAAATGACAAATGTGTTCATCTTCCATCTCAAGAATCACTATGCACCCATATACTCGCTCAAAGTTGACTCCGCGGGCGAGCGGTGGATCCTGACAGCCCGTAAAGGGCAAGATCCAAAGCACTGGATCTCTTTCAGTGAAGTGCGGCGAACGCTCTTATCTTGGGCCGGGTACGGCATTATGGGCGTCAGCATCTCTCGCCTCTCGCCACCCACTTGATCCGTCGATGATCGGTAGTACAGGCCAGAGGAAGGTTTCCATTGTCTCAGCGCCCGTCTCGTCTCCTGCGGCAGCAAATGCTGCTTTGAGCTCAGAATCAGAAACTGTTGTGACCAAGTTGTACTCCGGTCTCGCCGAGTTCGAGTTCATGAAAAGAGAATCGCAATTGCAATCTCTAGAGCATTCATGATCATATGATATGGAAGACCGTAACGGCTCGCCTGCGAGTACCGGTGTTGAGTGCTGGCCGCTCTTCAGGCCCTGAAACTCTCCTTTTTACATTTCCTTTTGTTAAAGGGAGAGTTTCGCATTTTCTGAAAGCCGTCAGCGATGACGAGGCGAGATGAGGACGTGAGGAGGTGAGGAGGCATCCATTCAACACGAGCCTCTCTTGTTACTGCCAGCTAGAAACCAATTTACTGCCCACCAGCAACCAACAACCAATACTTCTCGAGCTTCTCGAGCTCGCAGTTTTCGCGACTCTCGCACATTCCTTTCGCGATTTCTCGCGTTCCACAAGAACGGTGCGGGCACGCCTCGTCAGCGTTGTCAGCGTTGTCAGCGTTATCGGCGTCCGTGGAGTTAATTTAACGGCGGAAGTCCACAGCCAACTGCGAGTTCCCGCTTTTGGTTCCAAACATCTCTGCGATTTCCAGCATTGGTGAAAAACACCTGCGCGCAAGTGCCGCACGAACAGTTGTTCTTTCGCTGTCAAAAAGTACTCTTTTGTTTTTTTCTGTTCTGAGATTTTTTTTTGTTTATAGCGATTGATTTTTAAAAACCTATTGATTGAAACGATTTACGAGCAAAGCGCGCAGTCAATTCAACGAAGAAAAAGAAGTAAAAACAAAAAAAGAAAACGAAAACGAAAAAGGAACAGCTTTCTCCGAAACGTTGCGGACTAGGACCTCCCAGCCCACGCTATAGTAGCCTTTGATAGCACGTCTGGTAAGACCGGTATGACGCACTCTCGCCCAAGCTCGTCATCCGAAATCGTCCCAGCCGGGTCTGCTGGCAATGGCACGACAGAAGATGCGGTGGGATAGGTGGGAACGTGAAGAAGGCCAGCAAGATGCGATGGTTTGCGCGCACGAGACTCGGCCAGTCCGAGATGAAATGCCTTTGCATCTTGCGAAAATCTTCTCTCTCTCTCTCTCTCTTACACACTGAGCAGAGCACTGTGGTAATTTTTGAAGCAAGTCAAAATTTCTTTTTTCGATCGATTCTCACTGACTGCGAGAAAAGAAAAGAGTGGCCCTTGAGAGGTTTGACATGGTGAAATTTTAAAGTTCAAATTTTAATCACAAATAATTGGTGCGCACTCGTTGCGCCGTCTTGTCTTGTGCCGTCCAGTTCATTTCCAAAAATATATAAAGCGTATAACCGATGCTCATTGTCAGTACCCGAGCTGCTATCGGTTCCAAAAAGCGCTCCTTCTATTAGCCAAACAGATAAACGAGCGCTGAGCTGAACATTACACATCATACATCGGCGAAACGCAGCGGAGCTTGTGCGAAAGAAAGAAAGAAAGAAAGAAAAGCAATGGAAATTGACCTGCCGCGTTGGACCGACCATCATTCAGAGCTCTCGCGGTTCTAAATAAAGAGCGTTCAATACAGTAATTTCAGTTCTATGCATCGAAAACTTGCCGACTCGCGGCTAGACGGAGACGGGCTTACTTCAAGGACAAGTCTAAAATCGAAACATTCATTTGTATGCATTTCAAGTCGAGTGCAACTTGGCGTTGTGAATTACAGTATAGTACGATGATACTCAGTACTGAGCACGTCAATCATTGTAAGCAGTGTAAACAGAGGGAGCAGTGCCTCATCACAACTCACGGAGCGTCAGGCGAGGTCAGCGAGAAAGAGGAAAACAGGAAACGGGAAAAGAGCGAAGCTGCCTGACTCTTTTCCACCTGGAAGAAATGCAATTGTGCTTTGCAGGACTCTCTTTCTCCGAAAAGCAATGGGTTTCATCATGAAGGTCTGAATAAAATCAGAATTCAGAGTGTTTTGCAAGTATCGTTAATGAACGATGGACGATGGACGATGGACGATGGACGAAGGGAGATATCAGTTCAATTTTACGATATTTTACGATTTCCATACGTGAAAGATGGAAGGATGGGAAATGGAAATGTCTTGGCTCGCTTTTCCATTCTCCGGGCCGTCCAGCCAATCAGTGCTTGGCCCACGAATTCACGTGCCAGGGGTCGCCCCTCCGCCCGCGTTTCGCCTCCGACTTTCCGTAGGTCTTCTATAGATTTGCATGCAACAAGCCAACCGGCCGACCGCAGAGCTGCCAATCGTTTATCAAGCGCCGCCCATCGGCGTAGCCAAGCGCTTCGCCATTCTGGAACGCGAAATTTGGTGCGGAAGATGCGACATCATACGTGGAACCACGCCGTGTCGTGTATCGAATCTTCTTCGCAAAGAGCCATGCAATAAGTGCATCTTGTGAGGTGTGCTTGTTAGCAGACCCAAAAAACGGCCAAGGAGCCTTCCGTACAAGATTTGAAATGTCAGGCAGGAGGAGGAAGGGGACTTGTGCACCGCAGCTGTGAGGCGCCCCCCGGAATGCTTCGGTTCCGGCTTTGGCTCAGAGGGAATTCCCTGCCTGAACGCTCAATTCCGGGGCTCTCTCAAGGGCGGCTTCCCTCCACACAGCTACTGTGAGAGGAAACCAATTTCATCACCGCCGTCATCGCTAACCCTCATCAGCGCAATCGCTAACAGCACTCCAGCTCCTCTCCAGCCCGAACACAATATCGTACATCTCATAGCGAACACTAGGCTTTCGCCTCTCTTCGCGAACCGGCGGCTAGCAGTCCGCTGAGTACCGTGGGAGGCGTACTACCTACCGGCTACAGCGGCGCTTTTCGTTTCACTGCAGCGCCTAGGCAGCGTGATAGCAGTGTGGTAGCGAGCGGGGAAAGAGGCAGGAGGGAGAGCTCGTTTAGTTTCCGTGAGAGATCGAAACGAGTCATCGACGACCGGGCTGTCTTTCTCTCTGTCAGAGTAAGTTAAAGTAAACTTATGTGCACAACTTAGTTATACTTTTAATAATTTTATTAAAAATGATTAGTTATACTTTTAATAATTTAATTAAAAATGAATGGAAATGTTCACAAACAATCCCCTTCGCTATCTTTCCTCCCTCTTACCCGCATACACCATCTGACCAGTAGCCCTCCCCTTCCTTCTCCCAGAGCTAGAGCCTTCCCTAGCAGTCGAATCTGACCCTACCTGCAACCTCTACTTGCTCTCTAATGACCCTTCCCTGGGAGTACTGCACACTGCTAGAGGAGGCAGTAGCCCGCCATCAACCGCATCATCCTCTTGTACAATCCTCCTACCCGTAGCAGTAGTACTTAGAAGCAAAGGAGGGGAAGAGGAAGAAGCATCGACGAGGCAACAGAGGGAGAAAAGAGATGTAATTTCTAACCTTTATTTGCGCAGAGAGACACCTCACATTCTTCACATCCTTCCTCACAATCGAGTCCGAAGCCAAGTTTGGCTGTGAATTCACTGTCAGTGAAATCTCATCATTCTCATCATCATCATCATCATCATCATCAACTAAATTCACACATTGCAAATTTGGGATTGTGAAGGAAGGAAAAACCACACAGCCAGCACTGACTGCACTTTTGAGAGAACCCAACGCCCTCTCTCTCTCCTCCCTCTCATTCCCTCCCTCTCATTCCCTCTCTCCCTCTCTCCTCCTTCCCCACTCTCTCTTCCTCTCTTCCTCTCAGACTCTCTCTCTCTCTCTCTCTCCCACTCTGTTGTATCTCTGTGTCTCTTGCATCTCTCCCGCGAAGCACAAGAGAAAAGGAAAGACAAAGACAACAACAACAACAGCAACAACAACAGCAACAACAACAACAACAACAACAACAACAAGAGAGGCGAAACGAAAGAAACCAAGAGCGCAAAGAAGAAGAAGAAGAAGAAGAAGAAGAGGGTGAAAGAAGAGGGTCCTCGCAACTCGCACTGCAAAAGCCGCTCGCGAACGTTCTCTCAGAGGCTCGGCTGCAGCGTTGTGCCTCGCAGTCTCCTTTCCATCTTTCCTTCTTTCCATCTTTCCAGCTTTCCATCTTTCCTTCTTTGACTCTGTTGCCCGCGCAGACTCTGCGCTGTGCGTCCTCGTTCAACTGGCTCGCAGCATATTTCGCGCTCACGGCAAAGTATCAGAGTGTCAAAGTGGCAAAGTATCAAAGTGGCAATCAAAGTGGCAAAGCGGGAACGGAAAGTGGCGGAGAAGTGCGTTGCAGTTCGGGGTTGAAGTAGATATTTGCTCTTGTTCGTTTGTTTGCTTGGTTTGTTGATTGGTTGGGTAGTTGGTTGATTGGTTGGATTCCGCATCTGGCGACAGCTGTTTCGAGGGAGGGGGTTGAAGTCTCGAGCGAGTGGTCGTCGAGAGTGGCGCTTCCAAGATCGGCATGCAACCAAGTAAGTCTGAGTCGCGGAGAAAAAGTCCGGGTTGGTTTGTTTCAAGTGCAGTGATTGATTGATTGATTGGTTGTCTGACTGACTGACGGACGGACTGGAAATGTGAACGAAATGGAGCGCAGAACGAATGCAGAACGTGGAAATCATGCCGGAAAGCGATGGGGAGGTCAACGTGGACGACAGTGGGGCAGATTTCGTAGAGAACCCGGGGCAGAATCAGGTGACAGGGAACGAGTCTGCTCGCGAGCCGGTCGACGATCGTCAAGTGGGTCGAGGGGAAGAAGGGAACGCGGTAGAAGGGGAGGACGAAGAAGAAGAAAAAGAGGAAAAGGAAACTGAGAAGGGCGCAAAGTTGTTTCTTGGGGGTCTCTCCCTCGAGGCCAACTCGCAAACCGTTACAGACTACTTTGAGGGGTACGGCGAAATTGTAGAGGTCCGGGTCCCGGCACATAAAACTTTGTCTGGCAAGTCGCGTGGCTTTGGGTTTGTCACCTTTAAAGACCCTCGCATTGCCGAAATGATTCTGCATGAGGGCGAACATAAGATATGTGGAAGGCAGGTGGACGTAAAATATGCCGTACAGGTGAAACAGACAGCCCCTGCACCGAGGGACAGTAAGCCTTCCACCTTTTCGCCTACACATCACAACTCCTCTAGAAAACCTCGCTCTTCGGGTTCGCGGCCCAGTACGGCAAGGCAAACCGACACACATTATGACAGGTACACCCCACATACTATCCTTGCCACCGCGGCTGCTCTCGCCTCGATGCCCAGCCCTGGCCCTGCGTCGCGGCAGCCGACATGCATTCCCACCAGCCTGGGGAGCGAATCAGAATCCCCTCTGCTCCGAGCCGAGTCGCGCTCGAGCATACCAACATCGGGGGCAGAAAGCGTGTCGACGAGCCAGTTCGCATCCGCTACGCCAAGCACAGTAGGTTCCTTCAGTTGCAGTAGCAGCGTTACGACAGACTCCGAGCCAAATGGAAAAATTTTTGTTGGCGGGCTTGCCGCAGGAGTGACTACAGATGTTTTGAAGGATTACTTTTCAGTGTTTGGCCCAGTGCAAAGCGCGACGGTGATGATAGACCGCGACACAAACCGATCGCGCGGCTTCGGCTTTGTTGTGTTTAAAGACGAAGAATCTTCTCGTAAAGCTCTCGGGGAAGCAGAGCATAAAATTCTTAGCAAGCGTGTCGAGGTGAAGCTAGCCATCCCAAAGGACATTATTGATCAGCAGCCTGTTCAGCACATGCTGCACCCCCGCAAGCAACGATCGCTCTCACATCATTACTTGGACCCACACTCGCAAAATATGGCACAGAGGCACCTTCACCCGGCGCATCAACCAAGTATGTACGGAATTGCCCCAGCTCCTTACCCAGGAGCAATGTACTGCATGTACCCCGTCGTCCCCCAGGTAAATTACAATTCGCAACAGCCATTCCTTCCTGTGCACTATTACGGGCCAGGGCAGCCGCAGTACATTGACGGTTCGCAGTACGTGCTTGCGCCGTTCCCACATCAACACCCATCTCCGTCTCTTGGCCCGCAGGCGTATGTCACGGTGCCGCAGACGCCAAACTCTACACCCAGAAACTCTTCTCTTAACGCTGGCGCCGAGCAAGGCACAAGTTGAACGCAGCTGTTCGTCTCCATCCATCATCATCGCTTCATGTTGCGATGTAACCCGTCTGTTCATCCGTATGTCCTTCCATCCACCGCTTTTTCGAAAGTGAAGCTGTTGTTGTTGATGTTGTTGTCGTTTGGTTCGACCGAATAAGTGAAGAGTAACGATTTTCTATGAAATGTGTTCATCGCATCTTCTCCAACCAAAGCATCTCTTCTCCCCCCCCCCCCAACAGTGAGTTCGGTCTTTTGAGATAACCCGCCTGCACTCCCAAACTATGCACAAAGGTACTAGTGCGCAAAAATCCTGCAATTCACAAATGAACCGGAAAAAAAATCACACCTACAAATAGATTTGAAATCAGTTCTTATGAAACTAAGTGCCATTTACCAATCAATATCAAAGGGAGTTGATTGCTCCACGCCAGCTGCTTCTATTTGCATTCACATCCACTTTCATTCTTAAAGGGTTTTTTGTGGGTGCCGTGTCGCCAGATTTCTGCTCCTCCTCTTCGTTCAGTTTGCATCCATCTTCGCAGAGAAAAGAATCACCGCCGAAGCCGTGTAGGTCAAAGGGTAGCTTTGCGTCAAGATCCAGAGCACCTTCGAGCGCACTAGACTCCGGGCTTGTCACTCCAGTGTCAATTGTTGCATAGTGGACCTCTTTCTCGTCCCTGTGGGCCTCGTCGTACTCAAAGAAAGCGTTCCTAAGATTTATGAAATCTTCCGCCTCTGAGCTAGTGCCATCGCTACTGCAACTGTTGCTGCTACTTTCCCAACCGAGCCGCTCATCGCGCTCGAGTCTCTGGAGGAATTTATAAGCTTTGTTGGTGGCAGCGTGATTGGGGCCCAGCTTCAGCTTTCGAATAGAGAAGCAGAGAGCCTCCCTCGCTCGAGCCGTGTTGAAGTCACCCAGGGCCTCCAAAGCTATCGCCTCGTTTTCAAGGGTGTCGGCGGCTTGCAAGCTCTTACTTCCCAACTTTTCGTGGATCACCTCGAGCGCCAGCTTGTAATACTTTAGCGCTTCTTGCATGTGTCCACTCTGCTTCAAAAGGACTCCGAGCCCGTTGAGGCTTATCGCAAGGGAGATCTTCCGAGGTGTGCTAGTCTGTTGCAGTTCAAGCGCGCGATGAAAGTGTCGGAACGCAAGTGTAGACTCTCCAAACGCATACCAAATGTTGCCAACATCGTTTAAGGCCTGGATGTCGCGCTCTTCGCATTCATCGAGGTTCTTTGGAAGAACAAGATTCAATTGTTCCAAAGCCGTGTGCAAGTCTCCACGGCACATGCACATGGCACTGGAGAGGAGCAGGAGCTCTCTTGTCTTCTGTATTTCCAGGCCACTTTGAACGTACTTTGCCGCCTCCGATTCCCTGCCTAGCGCGTGAAGCGCGCGGCCTAGCGCCGTCAAAGTGCGCAGGACATGGGCGCGAGTGATTTTAGAGGAGTAACTTCCGTCTTGTTGCTGACGCCAAACAGTTTCCGCTCGCAAAAAGACCTTTACTGCCAAGGACGCTTCCCCAATTCGATAAAAGAGCATCCCGAGAGAATTATAAGTCTCCCCAACCTCTGTGGAAGCAGGGCCAAATTTTTCGATCTGTAGCCTGATCATTTCTTCGTAGATCGCAGCTGCGCGCCTCTCTTGACCGTAGTCTTCTGCGAGCAGTGCGTATGTTTTCAGAACCCGGACCTTGTGCTCGGGAGAGTCGTCTAGACCTTCGTGAACAAGGCGCAAAGCGTGCGAGAGCTCCTTCTTGGCTGCCTCGGATTGCTTCTCACTTGCCAGCAATCTGGCATGGGCCAAAGCTGCGTCGAGAGCTTCCTGAGGTTCCTGCATTCCGAAGTTTTGGATTGAAAGTTCAAAATGTCTCGATGCGACTTGCACTTCCTCGGCAGCCATGCAAGCCTTTGCCAGCCCGTAGTGTATGCGGGCTATGCGCACAGACGAGTCGGCATCTCTCATCAGCTCCGCGATTTGAAGCATTCGCTGGAGGTAGATGCGGCTGGAGGTGTAGTGGTGATCCTTTTCAAGCTCCTCGACTGCCTTTTGAAACACTCCCAAGACGTCGAACAGGGGGTTTTCCTCCTGGTCCTGCTCGTGGTGCAGGGCTTTGCTGAGTGACCTTCGAGGAGAAATGGCCGCAAAGACGCGTTGTATGGTACTCCTCCGGCGTCGGTGCGTTGGGCTGGCGCATTCGTCTGGGGAATGAAGTAAGCTGGCATACTTGTCCAACTCCTCTTGTTTTGGACAGAAGCGGTTCAGGAGCAGTTCGTGCAGATATTTGGTAATGTCCCTATTGAAATCCGAAACGGACTGATAGCCCTCGAAGGTGCCGTCCGAGCAGGTAAAACCTTCAGTGAGCCACGCCAAGATGGACGCATGCTCGCCTTCTTTGCCCACTTGCCGAGTAGAGCTGGCCAGGTCAATGGATGCGATCGCTGACGCAAGAGGCTCTATGGTGCTGTACATTCCTTCTTCGTCAACCTCCGTTTCGAAAATAATGAGGTCAGAACTTCGGGAGCATCTCATCGCCAAAAAGAGCTCCCAGAGCAAGTTGATGTCATTCAATTCTAAGCTCGAAAGAAGGAATGTGCAGTGTGCACGAAAGCACTTTATCGAGAACGGAAGTCGGCGAGTTAAGAACCGCTCGCGGTCAGGAAGCGCAACAGGGAGATTTGCCTCTACTAGGTTTGCGTGATTTACACAGAAGGCGTCCATCCAGACATATCTTTGGTCTGGAAACTTTCGGTGCCATATCACTGCAAAAAAGTTGTGAAGACTCGCCAGCGTCGCTTTTGGAGGACAGCTCATAAACACTGCTTGGCCAGGTTTGCTGGCGAATGCGGGATCAATAGTTTCCACGTAGCCACAAGGGAAGAAACTCTCCTGCGCTGCGCTAAGATGTGGCACGATGCAAAAATTTCTCAGGTCTTCCAGTGTCCAGTTTGTCCTATTCTTTAGCAATACTTGTTCTGCACCAAACTCCACCCAGCCATTTGCAGTAAAGCCGCGATACCTGCGCTCGCCGCCGCATGGCTCAATAACTCTGATAGTTTCGCCCGCCCTGGCCTCGTCCCCAACATTTTCCTGGCAGACCACGAGTCGAACATCCGCAAACTCTTGGCCCCGCAAGACGCGTCTGAATAGTTTTTCAAGGAACGACACGGAGATACCCTTCAAACTCGTACAGCCCGGCTCTGGCTCCTGACCGACAGGTTCTGGATGCGCAGCGCGCCGCATGGCTGCCGCCCGCTTCTCAACCAACTTTGGCGATCAACTCTCCCAGGGTCAATCACTGTAAACAATCATGCGGGGATGCTCGGTCGTGCCTCCTCTTCACTTTTTACGCGCAAAACTCTGAATGAAGCGCTTGGGGACCCTCTCGCTGGCACGGTCTCGCGTGGGTCTCTATCCCGCGACACTTCGGCTGGACTTGGCCCTGGCGTGGTGCCTATCGCTTGTTGAGGTGTAAATTTTCTAAGGTAAATACTTCCACAAGCTTGTACAGAGCAATATACAGGAGAACTAAACAAATCGAAGAGCTCTCTGCGCATGAAGCTATGCCCCGCACAACTACGATGTATCATCAAATATATAGTCGAGGAATCTAACGATAGTTGTTGCACACGCCCCACCGCTTGTGCACTCACTCTGGTTGGGCCAAGGCGGAATGGACGGAGTCGTCCGAATCGGGGAGGCCTTACCTTCGAGTTGACCGATTGATAATCATTCATTCATTCATTCATTCATTCACTGTGCGACACGTGTACAGTGGCGGCCATGGCATTGGTGGCGTCCGCCTTTTGCTCCATCCTTCATGCACAAGTGCTCAGTATCGCGCGTACGAATGAAACGCAGTGGCTCCGCGCCACAATCCATTTCTTCCCGAACGGGACTAGAAGCAACATCTATTCCTCCCTACACCCACCACCTTCATAAGAGCGACCAAGCCCTCCACATGTATTCGTGGAACATGGCTGAACGGACACTATTGACATTCAGCATAGGTTACCTAAGTTTTATCCTATGGTTAGTGATAGTAATAATTGAATGTCTATAGTCCGAGTTGTCAATTTTGATTTTGTCAACTTTGATTTTGGCCAGCGATTTCGAGGCGTGGTTGGTGTGTTTCAGGAATATGATTGTTGTTTCAAGCTACTTGCGCAGCTCGCGACCTCTCTTGCAGTGTCAATGGAAAGAGGTCTTCGCGTATCTCTTCAGCTCTTCCGCTTAGCTTCTGCAACGTGTCTATCATCGCGAAACTTCTCGTCTGCTCTGAATACTTGCTTCTGTGCAGAAAGCTCTCTCGACAATTGACGGACAAAAGTGGCCCCTGTACGTTCGCTTTCATTCTTTCTCTATCTACAAACACTTCAGACACTGGGTACTGGGTCTCGATTCCAAGACCATTTCGAACCCATCGATAACGTCGTTCCTCAATTCTTCAACGAACTTCACATTGCTCCGCGACCCTTCAGCTTCAGCTTCTTCTCGAGCGAAGAAGCTCATAGTTAAAGCGCAAAAACTTCTTCAAGGACAAGCGAAACAAAACAGGGACAAAATGAACTTTTCTCTTTCGATTACTCGTCCAAGATAAGATATCGTAGACAAAGGTGCACACCCTCAAAACTTTAGATTTGCTTATCTATATTTGGTAAGGCTCCGATTTACTAGGATCTCTTATTACCCCGTAAGGAAGGATACCAATATTTGGTAGCCACTTGAGCAACACCGATTGGGGAGAGCAATTAGTGAAAATGCGTATGTAACCTTACGAACATTATGTGGCTGGATTTGACTGCATAAGCTTATTCATTTGTTCATTCTCTGTCAACAAAATGTATCAAACAATCCCTCCACGGACTCCACGGGTCACACGGGTCCACGAATCGTTCAATGGAATGCTTCTTTCTGTCTCTCTGTTCAGTGAATGCTCTGGATGATAACTTGGCACAGTAGTCTCAAGCTGTCTCAAGATTCGCAACATGGAACACCATAAAGGGCGAGGAAAATGGCGGCGAAGAGAGAAAAATGGCCTCGCCATTCTCGCCTAGCAGTCAGTCACCCATTGGCATAACATAGCCCCTACTGCACGCATTACCCTAAATATTAATCGCTCAGTTGGTGTAGTTGATACGAAGCATACTAGCTCGATGAGGATGATAGAGCGATGTTAACGACAACTATAGGACAGTCAAGGAGCCAATACACTTGGGTATATAGTACTGCTTAATAGTTCGCTTTAAGCTTATCTCCCTCTCGAGAAGGCAAAAGCCGGAACGGCTTATGATATGTACTAGCCGATGCTTAGTGCGCATTCCACATCGCCATCTCGCCATGCGAGCTGAGCTTAAGCGACGCTCTAACCAACTCTTACCGTGCCCTTAATCGAGAATTAAAACGTTCTCCCTATCCCACTGCTAATGGCACGCTACGAACAGAAGCGCACACTCACAGCAGTCAAAGCGCATTCTAGCGCATTCTCTAGCACGACAGCTCTCCCTTTCCCTCTCTCTCTCTCTCTCTCTCTGTGTGTCTCGCTCTCTCCCGCCCTCACACACCGGCACGCATCCTCACAGCAAATCACCACCGCACTCGCTAGCATCAAATCTACTGCTCTCTGAGGCTCGCCCGCCCTCACATCCGCTCTTAGTCCCCTCGCTACTCACCCTTACCCATCCCGACCATACGCCAACCTCGAAAGCGGCGCACACCACCTAGCGACGTCTACTCTCCGGCTGGGACGTCTTAATGCCTAGCTATCCAATGCCTAGCCCCCTGCTATGAGAGCCAGAAAACATTCAGAAAACACAGAAAATGAGAGGAAAAAGTGGGAAAAAAATGAAAAAAACATGAGAGAGAAGTTTCCTTTGAACGAAAAGTCTCTCTCTCTGTCTTCTCTCTCTTTTTTGATTTCAAGAAACGACGGAAAGAGCGCGCACTTAGCTGGCGAGAGAGAGGTGTACGCGGGTACACAGGACATACGCAGACGTAAGAAGCTCCTAGCGTAAGCTAATAGTCTGCCTAAGCCCCAGCGACTGCGCGCAGCGTGCGAAGGGATCAGTGGATCAGTGGAGCGGCGGAGCTGGCGCACAGGGTGGATTCGAGGAGCGAGCGTTGGTACTTGGGCACTTGGGCAGTTGTTCGTGCGTCCCAAGTTGCGCGGGAAGCGTGAAATTATTGTTGGCGATCTGTGATCTGTGAGCTGTGAGCTGTGAGGGTGACGAAGATCGAAGCTGGAAAGAGAGCTGTTTATTGAGTGAGAGATTTAGATTTGTCTTGTGTCTGTCTCTTCGGTGTGTGTTTGTGTGTGTGTTTGCGTGTTTGCGCATGAAGCGTTGAACATTGCGGGTTGGCTGTGGTGGTCAAAAATATACAGATTTATATATATATCTGTGTTTCTCTCGCTTGAAGCCGAAGCGTAGAAAGAAGAGAGGGCCGTTTTGTGGATATTGTAGCGGTGCGTTGGCAATTATCGCATAAATCGCATCTCAGAACTCAGGAAGAATGATGGAGCGCAAGAGTGTCAAGCCGCGGCTGGAGAAGGAGAACAGCAGCACAATGAACAAGCTGATGATGTCCGCGCACAAGGCCGCAATGTCTGCTGCAGATAATGTTTGGGCACGAACGAAAGTTGTGCGCAGCAAGTTTCCAACCGGACCGAGAGCGCACATGCGCAAGGCGTCCATGGCATTCCCATCGAACCGCCTACTCGAGTCGGTTGCAGAGAACAACGATGTCATCTACTACGACTCGATGAGGGATCTTTGGGAAGACGACGTGTCCAACCTCCCAGTCGCCAAGGACCTCCCAAGGCTCATCCGTAGGGTCTGCATCGTCAACCAGGAGGACGAGATTCTGTTTTTGCCTGCCGGAGGCACTGCTCCTGCGAGGCTGTGGCCATCTATGCCGAAGGGCAGCGCGCCGTCGGAAGAGAACTCGAGCGAGGACGACGAAGATGAGCTCGATGAGAATGAAGCTCAGAGTACCGACTCGGCAACAGCACCCGACGCAGAGTCTTCCGAGGAAGCCGAGCCCGAGAGACCTCGCAGGAGCTCCAGGCTTGCCCGCTTCTCGCTTCTGCGGAAGCGCAAGAGCACGCCGAAGGAGGAGGATTTGAGCACCAATGCAGCGGTGGTGAAACTCATTCTTGAATTCGTCGATGTCCTCGCAGAGCGCCTCGAGTCCCCAGAGGAGCAGGAGAGGATCAAGGAGGAGCTCAAGGAGATCAAGGAGTCCGTGAAGGACTCGTCTGACCTGCAGCTGGTGGTCAAGGAGATTATCAGCGCACTTGGCGAAGACTCCAAGGTTGTCCGCGTGTTCAAGGCGATACACCAAAACGTTGTGCTGCACAGCACCGTCCAACTAAAAACCAAGCTTACCATGAAGTACAACACCAAAGACATCCGAACAGCTGATGGTTGGCGTATTGTGGTCATGCTCGCCAAGGGATACATTCAAGTCGCGCACGTCCGCAAGGAACAGTCTATCGACGCCTTCGGAAACGTAAAGGACCATTGGGAGTTCGAGTGGGAGGTGCGCATGACGTTTGACGACCGCATGCTACACATGACTGCTGCTCAAATACGAATCACGCGCCTCATTCTGGGCGAGACTATGGACGAGAGTCTTGCCCAAGAGTTAAAGTCTACACTGGTGGACGGCCTCATCGTTATTTAGAGGCACACATTGATCACTGGAGTTCCAAATCTCGGGATCTGACATTGGTAGGGAACCAATGAGCGCATACTTTGGTACATATATGCGATGCATTTCTATGCCTGCTTGCTCTGCCTCGTGGGCTTACGTTTGGCGCGATGCCGCGCAGCACAACAGCTCTATCTTGTTGCTGATTTGCTCCTACTTTTCTCTCTTCTTCTTTCAAGCTGCGTTGCTTTCTGTTGAATCGGACTGGTGAACTCTCCGCAATGCACCTTGGTGGTGAAGAAGCCTTGCCTTTCTGGTGTTATCGGTTGTCGTCTTCTTTGCGCAAGAGATTTTCTTCGATTGAACAGTATGATGCAGCTCTTGGTGTAATAATTATTTGAATGATTTGTTTGAGAAAAGATCTGTTGAATTCCTTCTTTGCAGTGTGCACAATATAGTTTTTCACTAGATTTTGGGATCGCATCCCCATCCAACTCAGACCTGACCCAGACACTCAGCTCGTCGTTCGTTCTCTCCTTTCGCATAAAAGAGGCTGCGCCCCCAGGTTTTCGAGCGCGAGGTTTCCGTACATTTGAGCAACTTTTGTTTTTCATGACCTCGACCATTGAGGCTGTGTTCGAAGGGCGGTGGCAGGAATAGACAGTGGTAGCGGCATGCAGAAACTCGATTTGTCTCTATTCTCTGACAGCCTGGCGTCCTCCCCTTTTCAAGAGTCCTGGCAAATGCATACGTGGGCGCGTCTTTCGCAAAACTACATGAGGAATCTTCAAGCAAGTCTGCCCTCTTTCAGCAACGGGAAGAATTTACTTGAACGGCTGCCCGAGCTTTGACAACTTTTGAGCTTGCATGAGAACTGCCCATTCCGCCATTGCCAGACGGTCGTCGTGCGACAAACATCCGTTTGGCTCATCGGGCTTGCTGATCAGGTGGTGATACAGCCAATTCTCGTACATGGCAATAACCTTGTCACTGTCAAGAACTAGCTTGGCGCCGGGATTCCGCTGAGTCCAATTCTCCAGCCTCTTGACGGCACAGCCGACCTTGGTGTGCAGCTCCATGAGCTCGTCCTCTTCTCTCTCTTGGCTGTCCTCGCTTTGCCTCCGGGATTTTCCCGAGGTTGGGCGAGAAGAAAAGGACCCGCTCCTTCTGGCGCGGGTCTTTGCATTATTTTGTACAGGGGTCGCAGGCCGACTGCCTGCAAACGAGGATTGCACAACGCTCGAAGCCCGCGATGGTGGGCGAGATGCCTGTGATGACTCTTGTGGCAGCCCCGCCCTCTCAAGCTCAAGCTCTAGTAGCCGAATTCTTGCTTCAAGCTTCTTGATGAGCTGCGAGTCGTTAAGCGACTCGTTGACGGATACCTTTGTCATGACCCTTTTGGCGCGGTCGGCGAATTGAAGTGATGAGATGCTCTCCTCTGTGCAGGATTGCGCCGGCGACAGCGCGATGAGGACGCTGGTCTTCGAATTTCCTCCTAGCGAATCTTGCAAGAGCCGAGTGAGCTTTGAGTTTCGATACGGCACGTGCGTGTTAGTTGGCCCGAGCAGCGCGCGGATGCAATTGCCCAGGTTCGAGAGGCTTTGATTGATACTGGTCATCTCTTGAATGCGCTGATTGGAACAAGCTGCAAACTGGTGAGAGCGCCATTTCTCCGATCCGGCTAGGTCGACAAGGTTCAATTTACTGCGGAGGCAAGTATCCCCACCCCGTGTCACGGAGTGCTGCTCCAAGCTTACCTGAAATATGGTGTGAGAACGGCTCGAGTATTCATTCATGTCTGTCGCGTCGATGGCACGGTTAAGCGCCCCTCGCCACAGCAAGTCATAGACTTCGTGCAGACTCGAGACTTGAGTGCAGATGAGATCGGGTACAAAAACGCCGCCCTGATCATCCTCTAACAGATCGAGACCTCTCTCCCCTTGCTGGCGCTTGCTGCCCGCATTACAAAGCAAGTCGTAAACCTTTTCGTTGTAAATCTCCATGTAGCTGCACGTGCATTTTACATAAATGCCGTTTCTTGGAGCCTCTCGCTCTACGTACTCAAAGATCCTTTCCAGAGATCTTGGCAATATTCCTTTAGCTTCCGAACACATCACAGAGGATTCTAGTGGCCTTGCGAGCTCTTCGTTTGGGTCGTTCTTGCCAGCCGCGATCTGCCACAAGTCCTCGCCCAGCATGGAGTACGTTTTCCCGGACCCGGTCTGCCCATATGCGATGAGCGACCCATTGAACCCTTGGCATACGGCATTCACGAGCGAAAGTCCACACCTTTGAAACACTTCGTCCTGCTCAGAGCCCTCGTCAAAGGCATGATCGAATTTGTACCCCGCATCACCGACCCGCACTTCTCCTTCCACTACACAACAGCCTCCAGGTCTTGAGCGGTTTTCCACCTGCGTTTCCAGAGCCAGCTCCCGCCGGTTTAAAGGGCGGAGCCTTGTGTAGACTTTGATGCGTTCTTCTGCGCCATTGCGAAAGCTGGCCGATCTTCGCATTTCCTCCTCTCCTCCGCGAGTGCAGTCGACGCCCTTCGACCTTTCGCAACTCTGATAGGTAGGTGCTTTTGCGATGACCTGACTTGTGATCATACGTTCATGTCTGTACTCACTCTCATTCACGGTCAGTCAGTCAGTCCAATATACTGAGGAGAGGGTTTCGAGGAGTCTCTTTGATGACTCTGCATATTCTCCTATCTCGAGACATGCCATTCACAGTTTCAATTTACAGTCGACTCATTTTCGTTACATGTCTCTTTGCCTTTTGTGTGTTGGGTTTGTTTATCTGTGCGCCTTTCAACCGCTTCTTGCAATGCCATGGAAGGCCAGCTATTTGCGTTTCGGTTTTCAAGGTTCAATGTGTTCGATGGAACATGAACATGTTCAACATGAGAACGCGATTACATCCACAAGAAGACCGTTACGGGAGGTTCTCCATACGATTCTCTGTTCGCGAACAAAATGAACAACCGTCTTGATCGGCGAACTTCGTCGCGTGGATACACACTGTTACCAGATTCCTTCTTGCACAAACAATGTTTTCAATCCTCATGCTCTTGACATCTCTTGACGGTAACTTTCACTTTTTGGGCATTTGACTGAGCAGTTGCTGATCCGGGCGTAAAACTATAAATCGCCTGCCATTTTACCTTTATTAAACTCTATAATTTGACTTTACCTAACCTCTCTGTCGAGGTTGTTGCGCTTTTAAATCGGTCAAATGGCATCATGCGACTCTCGAGAAAAAAGGCACCATCAGCATCCATCAGCGTTTCATGCAGGTTGTTTTCCTTTTTCTTTTCTTTTTTTCGGTCAATTTCAATCCGCTTTTCTCATTCATGAACAACATATAAAACAATTCAAATTTGACATTGGCGTTAATAATATAACCACCCGTCTTTCCCCCGCCTGCCTGACTCTTCGATCCAGAGACAGCACAGTAATATCTGTGTGGGAGAAAAGATCATTCCATTAAATAGTCGACGGCTGTTCCTCCTGCCAAGGTGCCACCGGTTGGCTGTTCAACCTGTTAGTGTACGAAAATTTGCTTCAACTTCAGCCCCGTCAAATCAGCATAATTCCACCTTCGACGGCCAAGCGTATCGTGTTTCTTTGCAGCGCTGTCACAATTCTTAGAATCATTCGTTCGTCGCGTCGCGCCACGGCGCTGCTTTTGGAAAGAAATTGCAAACTTTTATGTCAGGGCACCTAACCCTGAATGATCCACACTGAGAAGAAGCTGGAGGCCGACCCAAGTACGAGCCCCAAGGTAAGAGCTGTGACAGATATCGTCGAAGCAGTGTCACGGTGTACGCTCGGGACCATGCGCGCGGCATGGACCATGCTGGCAGTCCCGACAAACCCGTTGCTGAATCCGCATGCCGAAGACAAAAGCAGGGGGACGATATCAGAGTCCAGCAAGATTGGGAGGCGAGTGTTATGCACGCGCTGAAACCAAAATAGCGGCCAAAACAAGACCCTCGACGCGGAGGCTATGAAAAGCTGTCGTCCTGAAAACGGCTGCCACCGCGCCTGGACGAGGCGCCCAACGAAGTCGAAGGTGTTGAATAACAGGAAGAGCACCGGGACGAAGAGATCATTTCGAAATCGAGATGCGCCATGCTTGCACCTGTGCGTCGACTCTGTCGCTGCTGTCACAGCGGGGAAAATTGTTAGGGTGATCCAGAAAGTGAGCAGCACGGCTGAGCATGGAAATTTGATGACGCGCATCACGCCGACAATTGTGCCGAGGTCCCACGACTCGTAGGGTGGCAGATTTGCCAGGAGCGACCGAGACGACTCCTCCATGATAATGTCAGCGTCGTCTCCGCCACTCGCAGTGGAGGTTTCCGTAGGGGGGAATGAACTGTCGTCTTCAGCTTCCTGCGCGATTTGCTGCTCGAGGAGAGGATCCTGCATTACCCCTAGCCCTTCTTCCTGCGGATGGCGCTTCTTCGCAACAGCGTAACAGCCGACGCACAGGAAACAAATTGCGGCAGCGACAATAAAGTAAGAGAACGCCGCCCAGTCGCCTTTGTATGCTTTGTCGCCTTCCGAAGCCTCGTCCAGCCCTTCGAGTCTCCAATCCGACCCATTTGCATTCTTCTTGCAGAAATCGGATTTCAAATCAGCAGAGCTGGTCGTGATAAGGCTTGTGAGGGAAGCGACAGCGCCGCCAAATGCCTGGCCCGAAAAGTAAGCCGACGCGCAGGTCCTGGAAACTCGACTCGCAAAACCGGTAACCCCTGCGATCATCGGGGCAGCCAGAATCCCCGAAACGAGCACGCACGCCAACGTGACGAAAAAGAGAAAGTTGGCGGAGGAGAGCTCCACCATGGTCAGCGCTGTCATGACACAGAAGATTGCTCCTGTGGACAGGTACGGCACCGCGATCATCACCCGCTCCGAAAGATACTGCTGCACCATCATTAGCACAAACAGCGCCACCAGATTGCTCCCATTGTACGTGATCCCAAACGCGCTCTCGAACGTGTTGGCGTACGAGGTGCCTTCAAATCTCGACGCAAAGTACGAGCTCTCCGTGATGAACGCATTCCACGGAAACAGCGACCCGAGACCGAGCAAGAAGAACAGTCCCACGTCCACCATCACCTCTACTTTGACGCTTTGCATTCTCCTTGCCTGGCGCCAATACTACCGCTACCACCTCCGCGCTACGCCAGTCGCCAGTTGCCAGTCACCCGTCACCTCGAATTCGCAGACCCTTCAACGCGACGTCGATCTTGGCTCTCCCGTTTCGCTCATGCGAGTGATAGATTCTTCCTTCATCTGAGGCTTTACTTTCCGTGTTTGGATTGTTTGGATCATTCTTCACTACTTTCTTCTTAGCCAGCGAGACGGAGAAACATTTGACACATCGTAGGCATAGTGCCATCATGATGCTTTCTATTAGACAGCACCAGTACAGATTGTACAGATTGCGAGTTGTGTTTCATTCATGTGTTTTTTATTCACAGTCAATGTTGAAATGATCAATGTTCGAATACAACCACGCAACCAAAGTATCGACCACAAGACGTCAACCAGCTCCCGCGTGTCTGCGAAGGAAGACGTGCGTGCCAACTCGCTGCGAGGCTCAAAGACATGACGAACGTGGGCTGTCCTCGATTGGCGCCGCGGCGCACTGTGCACTGATGGCGAGCACCGGAAGACGACATGTCTCGGGACACTTGTTCGTTTCAGAGCTCAGAGCCCCATTCTCGCCATCTAGATTATACAACCTGAGGCAGAAGCCTGCTTGAAGGATCGGGTTCCGGATAATTTGAAAACTGGTGTATCCGAGCCTTCAAAAACCTTCGATCAATAAAGCACTTCGCGCGTCGAACTGTTCGCGCCAAGAGTGTGCTTTCGCCTGATCGCACTTGAGAGCACGCGGCGTCCGGTCATGATGGAACATCGTCCAACATCCTCTTCGATATTCTGAGGGCTCTGCGGTGTCGGCATGAGCTGGTCAAGCTGGTCCCCGATAACCATCCAGATTGTCGTCATCGAGGCCTCGTTCTTTTTTTTGCAAGTGGGAGCACTTCTTTCATTCAAAGCGCCTTGCTGCTGCTCTTCGCCGGGGTTCGCGGATTGTTGACATGATGAGGAGTTGTTCGGACGGTCGAACGCATCGCGGGTCCTGGCATTCGTTCGAAGGGTGTTGGAAGGCAGTGCAAAACACTGGCTGTCGGTTCTGACGAGAAGCCAATTGCGAGCTCGTGAGCTTTCACTCGCACATTCTCGCACAATCACGTGTTTTTTCATGTTTTCACGTCTTCAATAACGAGAACCAACATCCCATCGTCAACTTGGGATCCTTGGCGTCAACAGCGTCAACATCGCGCTTCCCTCTGCTCCGATCAAGTCTAATTCTTTCTACGTTGGAAGGCCATCCGTCGTCCATCTCCTTTTTAATCATCATCATCGAGCTGTGATTCAACTCACAGTCAATGAATACATCCAAGTTGTGTGCTGTTTTTTTCTTTTGAGACTTTTTCGAGGATTTTTACCTTCAGAAGTCTAATAGATAATTGACTATAGGATGAGCTATCTGGGCCTGACATCGAGTAGCTATGGCTACTGCAACTTAACAGCGAGACATAGCGAGACTAATGATCGTGATAGAGAGAGTCTAACATGTGGCAATAGTCTAACACTATTACTATCAATCAAGTAGAAGCAAATAAGCCTTGTGATAGGACTGGTATAAATCATAGCCAATCCTTAATATTCCTTACAAAATTGTTAGGAGACTGTGCCGCGCACACCCCTGATTTCAATTGAGAGAATTGAGAGGAGGAGAAGAAGAAGAGAAGTAGAAAGCAACTTGAACTAAGCTTACTCCGGATCTTTTTTCTCTCTTTCTTTTCTTTCTTTCCTCTCTTCTGCAGAAGGTAACTTTAGCACCCAACTTAGCCTCCATCATGGCTGCATTGCGACTGTCTCCCACTTTTTGATTCCTCCGACCGTGAACTTGGCTAACAGGGACTCTACAAGTGCTTGGTTGGCTTCTTGCTTTAGTTGGAAGGAGAGCGAGTCCTGCGGAACTCGCTGGCAACCAAAAGAAGAGCTGTTTTTGTCCAGAACACATTTGGAAACGCGAGAAACTACGTTCTACCTTTCCCTCGTCTACGGTTTGCTACTTCCCAGGCTATGCATCAGCAGTGAGAAGAAAGAGTCGAGTGAAGTTTCCTCATTCTCACTGTCAATGCTCTCTGGCAATGCAATAGAAGAGCAACCTACCACATGAACACCAACGTGAGAGACACTTCTACATGCCACACATCAAAACTCTAAAGTCCTAAACTCTACACCTAAAATTAGAACCACCATTATCACAAGTCCATCGTTTCGCCTATTCACCTTACATAGACAAGGCCATGATTGGTACTATTATTAGTACCATGTCAGAGACGAATTTAGATGGAAGACCTACTTGTCTATGCTAAATTTTGCAGAGCTATCTTCCAATCTGTCAAACCCCAAACTATCTAAAACGAAACGAGACGAGACGAAACGAGACGAAACGAAACGAGACAAGGCAGGACGAGATAATAGGACAGGACAAGACCGACGGCAAAAGTTGAAAGGCGATTGTTTGGTAGGAGCAGGATATAATGTCGGCGGTACCAGAGGAGCCAGCAGCCAAGCGGCAGAAGACGGAGTTCACGCTGCCAGAGCACAAGCAGAACGTGCGGCACGCTCTTGACAAGGACAAGGATGGGCTGAGCTTGCACGCCATTCTGGACGCCAAAGTGGAGGTGTTCAATGGCCTCGGAGAAGTGGCCGAAGAGATGATGGAGGCGCTCGGCGTCAACACGATTGGGCAGCTCGCGGAATGGAAGTTTGGCCGCTGGGCGCGCGCCATCAAAGTCCTCGCGGAGCTGGAGGAGCCATGCGAGGAGAGGGCCAAGTCCAGCTTGAACATCGACAAGGCGCTCGACAAGGACTATGAGACCAAGTCGTTCAAGGAGCTCGTCGATGCTCCGGTCTCTGCGCTCCAGGGGCTCACGGACAAGGCCGATGAACTGCTCAAGCGCCACAATATCACCACCATTGGCAAGCTCGGCTCCTGGAAGTTCCTCGAGTGGGCAAACGCAGTCAAGGACCTCGTCGATGCAGAGGAAACCAAGAGCCCCGAGGAGCTCAAGCTGGAGCGCGAGCTCCGCCGCCTCAGCTAGACGCAGTCGTGTTTCCGTTTGCACGACTGCATCCAAGTTCTTCAAGCAATTCAACGCTAGGCCCTTTGTTCGCTTTTCCCCAGCAGGAAAGGCACCATAAACTCCACTCTCTCAAACAAAACAAAACTCAAACAAAACAAACTTTGGAAATGTATTGACTGTGAAAACAACATCCACATCAACATGAACAAGAATAAGAAAGAGCACCTCCAGACTTTGAACAGGCGCCTAACGTTTGCCAGCACTAATCAACCAGTAGCGCAGCATCCCCGTCCGCACGTTTCTCTCGAAAGACCGCACTTTACTCCTCGAGCCCGTGGCTCCTCCATCTCTGCGCTCAAAATCCAACGTCAAACAATCGAAAACGCCGTAAACCGAACAACTGGAACAGACAGCTCGCGAACAATAACTTTCTTTTCCACAATCACCACCAACCTTTCACGTTGACTCGAGCCTTTCATTTGAACTTGAGCAAAACACAAGCAACGCACATCTGGGTGTGGATAGGCTGGAATGAGAACTCAACAACATACTCAAAATACTCAACATAGATCGCAAAACTTACTACCGGTCCAGATGTCCGTCTGTGACTTAGTGTTTTAATTAACGAGGGCATCAGTACCAACGAAGCCGTTCCTTGTTCACCGCATCCTCACAGTAGCAATATATCCACCTCCGCTGAACCAGTGTCCGCGCCCGTGGGTATGCGCGGCGAGTACTCCCCTGCCGTCCCTAGCCACACATAATCCTCAATTAGGCCGCCGGTAGCGTAGGGATCATAGGGATCGTAGGGTGCGCGCGAGCGTTGCGAGCATGGTGAACTGGCGCGCCGTGTCCGGAACGGTCTGCGCAGCGTCTCTGCTATGGCGCATCTACACAACAGAGCCGGTGCCATGCGCACCGGACTGCGTGGACTGGCCGGCGGAGGCGCGCAAGGAGCTGGCGCGGGAGGCGCTGGAAGAGTGCTGGCCCGGTTCCCGTCCGGAGAACCCGGTTTGCTGGTGGCGCGGACCGGTTCCAGGTCAAGTGAACGCGTCGCCAGACTGCCAGCTGGAAACCGACAGAAATGACCGCGAAGATGAGCAAACTGGAGTTGGATTTGAAGATCTGCAAGTCGCTCTGGAGCAATGCGAAGCTAACGAATTATGTAACGCCGTGCAGCGTCGGAGCATACAACGCAACCGGAAATTTCAGACAGGAAAGGAGAATGTGGGCAAGAATGGCAATGCAGATGAAATCGCAAACTTGAATTCAAACACAGATGGGAATGGAGGAGAGATGGGCAAGAAAGGCTTGACCAAGGCCAAGGCGAACGAAGTCGAGTTTGTGATGCTCGCAGCGAAGGGCCCCATAGCGCCATCCAGCACTGGCGAGGTGGTGTTCATCCGAGAGTGCCGGTCCATTGCGGAGATGGATGATAGCGCCGAGAGAGAGAGGAAAAGTGCACAAGAGAAACTGCAATGGACGACTCCATCGCGAAATTGGCGTTTCCAGGGAGAAAACGCGACCACAGTCGGTTATGAAATGGCGGACGGGAAGGCGTCTATACTCGTGTCCATTGCCAGCTACCGGGACGCACTATGCAGACAGACCGTGAACGACGCGCTGCGCAGAGCGGCGTATCCGAGCAGAGTGGTCTTTGCAATTTACGATCAACGGCTCCCGGGTGATCCCGTCTGTGTTCCGTCAAAGACGACCTGCGAGGCGCTTCGAGCAAAACACAAAGACGGTCATGCTGACGATGAAAGTGGAAGTGTCGACGAGACCGGGTCGCTGGAGGACTTGGAGTTTATTTGCGAAAATTTGGAGCGGGTGAGGGTCAAAGAGGAGGATGCGCGCCGCTCGCGAGGTCCGACGACTGCCCGCCATCATGTTGAGTCGCTCTATCATGGTGAAACGTTCGTGCTGCAGATAGACGCGCACATGCTCTTCGTGCAAGACTGGGATGTCAAGATGGAGAAGCAGTGGGCTTCTACGAACGATGAGTTTGCTGTGCTTACGAGTTATCCCACAGCTGCGTCCGGAGCGATCGACATGACCACCGGCCAGTCGCTGGTTCGAACAGCTCCGGTCATGTGCCTGGCGGACGTCATGAAGAACGGCATCATTCGATTTGGTAGCGCTGTCGAAGTCTGGGGTCTGGGCCAGCGCGAAAAACCTTTGGCTCAGCCTTACTGGGCCGCCGGGATGTCTTTCTCGCGCGGCCACAGGGTCATAAACGTTCCGTACGACTGCTGTACACCGCAACTCTTCATGGGTGAGGAGGTTCTGATGGCAGCAAGAATGTTCACTCATGGATACAACTTTTATGCATTTCAGGAGAGCCTTGTATTTCACTTTTACCCCAACGAGCGTCCCAAGAACAGCTTGCCCATGTTTTGGGAAAATTCTGACAAGAGTCGCAGAGTTCATGACCTTGTTTACGACAGCACCCTGCGACTGCAAAAGATCCTCGGCTACGCTGTTCCGGAAACTCTCTACGCCAAGCCAATTTTTCGAAAATTCGACCTTGGGAGCAAGCGCCCTCTGCAGCAGTATTACGACTTGATCGGTGTGGCCTTCGACGAAGAGCGAACACACATGGTCTCCATCAATACGGACATGTGCCCCAGTGTCCTGAAAGGAGCGTTCCGGTTTCCGCCCGTCAACGAACGCGTGGTGGCTGCAGAAGAGGAGTACTTTCCAGATCCTGACACTCAAAAGCTCCATCCGCAGCCTGATGATCCAATCTCTCAGGACGCCGCCGACTCAATAGGTTCGCTGCCGGAGAAAGACCAAAAACCAATCCATACCATCGATGAGGGAGTGGATCCCTTGCCAGACGTCGACACTCAAATGCGCCCTCCGCAAACTGACCAGCCAGTATCTCACGACGCCGTCAACTCAACAGGCTCGAAGCCAGGAGAGGCTGACAGACCAGTAGATACCGACCAACAATGCGAGAGCGAGCCAGGGGAGTCTATCAGCGACGTCAACAAGTCCATCGACCAGACCTCGCAAGACCACGGGGCACATACCACTGCCGAAGAGCTCGGAGACCCCGACCTCGCCATCCACTCACCGCCACTCGCCGCCGACTCTTTCACCGAGACCTGTGATCAAGACAGCGCCAACGCTACCACCTCCTCGGACTCTGGCGACTCTCCCAACAAAACGAGCAGCTCCAATCCTCCCCAACAACAAACCGACGCTGCAGCTGCGACTGATACTGATACTGGGACGGAGATGGCAACGGCAATGGCTGGTGACGACGAAGAGCTCTTCGACTCTCAAGCTGCGCGGGCGCGGGACGTGGAGGTGTTAGCAGAATTGGAGTCGAGGCTGGCGGAAGAGGGAGCTGAGAGCGACGAGCCTGCGGACGTAGAAACGGAGCAGGAGGCAGCTGACCGCGGTACGACTGAATTGGAGGATGTCGCTGGGAGCTCTGCTGATGCGGCGGATGATGAAGGGCACTTTGATTCTCAAGCTGCGCGGGAGCGGGACGCGGAGGTGTTAGCGGAGTTGGAGTCGAGGATGGGGGAACAGAGTGACCCGAAAAGCGAAGCGCGGGATGTGGAGGAGGCGCCAAGACTGGACGCTGACGAGGAAGAGATTGACCGCGCGACTGGGTCAGCAAATGATGCTATCAACGCTGCTGAGGCCCGTGAGCGGGACAGGGAAACTCTTGCCGGTTTGGAACGGACAGGAATAAACTCGTCAGAGAAGGGCGAAGAGGAAGCGGCTCCATCTTTCGACACAGGTGTTTTCAGCGAACAAGACGGTGCAACTCAGTCTGATGTGAAACCGGAGGGGACCAAGATATCAGACATGGATAATCGCGAACTGCACAGCTCTATGAAGGGCGAAGTACCAGATAAGGAAGGGCAACACGCAAACCTCGGGGAAGGACTCCCTCTCGATAATAGTGTAGAAGGTGACAAGGCACCCTTGGAAGGTGGCATTGAATCAGCGGGATCGGCCATTCCAGAGCTCACAAAAGATCAAATTTATGCGCCTGAAAACCAGAATTTCCACAGAGATGAACCAAGCACTGTTGAAAAGGTATCAAGCCTGGACAGCGAAAACGAGGAAGAGTACAGCGCCCCTCTTTCTGAGCCGCGAAACCCCGGTACGGCCGAGCACTCTCCCGCCACAAACTCCAATGATGACGGCGAGGGCGAAGACGAGGACGATCTTGAGTTTGACATTTAAAGACCAACATTCCAGGGTCTCCAAACCACCGAGGAACGAATGCACCATGGCAGCTCAAACTATCCATTGCTTAGCTTTTCTTTTTTACCTGCCACGAAACGTGACTTAGAGTCATGAAACATCATGTTCACTGAATTGACGAATATCAAACATTTGCTTCGCATAGAATTGCAATCAATTCCGGAGCCTTTACAGAGATCGACGCTTTTCGCAGCTGAACAACGAGCCAGCAGCCTCTTTCTACATCACTGTTCAGAACATGAAACCATTGACTGCAATCGACGCTATGAGGATGTAACGCCATACCCACTATTAACCACTGTCAATCAAACCTATCTCTCTTTTCCTTTCCTCTACTCGAACTGCTAACACACCATCCCTAATATTCTCCTACCCACACTACAGCCATCAACGAACGCTTCCTTCGTTCGCTCCATCTGCTCTCAGCCCCACTAGTTCCCAGCTACCACATTCCCTAGCAGGAACGTACACCAGGTCTCCAAGTTCTTCCGGAAACTGAGTGTCCGCGCCCGCAGGCTTACCCGTCGGTGTTAACGATAACTCTAAGATAAACTCGGACGCACGAGCCCCAGAGGAGCGGCCTGCACACCTTAGTGTTAAACTTAGGGAGTGGCGAGTACAAACACGGTCGGCGTTTCGTTGGCGGTACTCGGAGGAAGTATAGAAAGTTTATAGAAAGTTGAGAAAGTTGAGAAAGTTGGACAGCACTGCGAGCAAGCAAAGAGAGAGAAGGACGAGATAAATTTGGCTTGCACCTGAGCCAAATTGAAAGTTGAAAGTTGAAAGTGGGAAATTGAAAGTGGGAAATTGAAAAGTGAAAAGTGAAAGTGGAAAGTTGAAAGCTGAAAGTTGAAAGTGGAAAGTGGAAAGTTGCAGAAAAGTGCGTTGAAGAGGAAGATGGCGGAGGCTCAGCAGCTGCTTTCGCGAGTGGCGGATTTCGCGTCGTCATGTCCGGACAAAACGCTGTTCCGATGGGCCGATGATTCTGGAAAGGAGGTTCGCAGCGTGACGTACGCGGAGTTCTGGGCTCGGACAGGGACATTGGCGACCCATCTTCGCGGCAAGAAGGTTGGTCTCAAGGCCGGAGAGATGGTGCTCTTGGTGTTCCCTCCAGGACTGGATTTCATCGAGGCGTTCGTGGCATGTCTCAGGGCAAAGCTGGTGGCCGTGCCGGTGTACCCGCCGCGACCGGGGCTTTCCAAAGATGTAAACATGTTCGTGAATGTGCAAGCAGATTGTAAGGCTAAAGTGGCGCTGACGGACACCAGGTACGATCATGCGAAGAGATTGGCCGCAATTAAAACGACAATTTTCTCGGGGGGCAAAAAGTTTCCAGAGCTCTTGTGGGTGGTGACTGACAAGGTGACAGCCAAGGCAAAGGACAGCGCTGTAAAGTTGCCGCCTGCAGTGGTTGACGGCGAAGAGATTGCGAACGATGACCTGGCTTTCCTGCAGTACACATCGGGCTCCACAGCCAAGCCCAAAGGGGTGATGGTGAGCCACGGAAATCTCGGCCACAACCTTGACTCTATCATTCGCGCTTTAAACGCTTCGGAAGCTACAGTGGTAGCTTCATGGCTGCCTTGCTATCATGATATGGTAAGTGTTGCTTTGTTTTGTTTGGTATGTAGAATTTGTTTTGTCGTCCTTGCTGATGAAAGATAATTACAACACTTGTGGCTTTGGACACTTTGGCACATAGGGATTAATTGGATCTCGTAAGTTGCCCGTGCTGTGAAACGCTTCCATTATCTTGTATCGTGTCGTCCTCTAACTTCTAAATGGCGGTCCACCTACAAGTTCTCGGAGTGTCATATTGCGGAGGGTCAGGAATCTATATGTCTCCGGTCTCATTCATAAAGAACCCAGTCATGTGGTTGGAGCTTGTGACAAGGTATCGTGCCACACACATCCAAGCTCCAAATTTCGCCTACAAATTGGTTGTCCGCAAATACCGCGAGAAGGGATCATCGGTCAAGCTGGATCTATCGTCCCTAGAGCACATCTTCAACGCCGCCGAACCCATCGAGGTCGAGGCTATAGACGACTTCAATGAGACCTTCACACCTTTCAAGCTTTTGAAGAGCGCCATGTCTCCTGGATACGGGCTTGCAGAGCATACCGTGTATGTGTGCGATCGCGGCGAGCAGCGTCTGCTTGTGGATAAGGTTGCTTTAGAGACTGACCGTGTAGTGAAGGTACTGTCGGAGGACAAGTCGTCGAATGCCAAAACGGCGTGGATTGTCGGCTGTGGCAACCCTCACCGACAGAGTAAGTCTAACGGCATACAAGTCCGAATCGTGGACGAAAACACCAGCCAGGCCGTAGAAGAAGACAATGTGGGCGAGATTTGGGTGTCGTCGCGCTCCAAAGCCCAGGGATACTACGGAATGAAAGAAAAAAGCCGCGACTCATTTCAAGCACAGATCGTGGGCTCAGATGGCGCCGATGCTGAAGATGGGCGCACGTGGCTTCGGACTGGGGATCTCGGCTTTATGCATGCTGGGGAGCTTTTTGTATGTGGGCGAATCAAGGACCTCATCATTATTCGCGGCAGAAACCATTTTCCCCAAGATATTGAGCACACTGTCGAGCAATGCGACGGCCAAATTCGACCAGGTTGCGTCGCTGCTTTCACTACTTCGGATAACACTGGTGCAGGAGAGCATCTGGGCATCGTTGCCGAAATTCGAGACTCGAAAGCTCAAGGATTAGATGACCTCTCCTTGTCCATTCGCCGGCAAGTCACCTCGGAGCACGGCGTTGTTCCTTACGTGGTAGTGCTCATTAAAGATCGCACCATTCCGAAAACCACCAGTGGAAAGATCAGCAGGTTTCGCGCCAAAGCTGCTTTCGAGGAAGGAGGTCTTCAGGAGCTCCATCGCTACGTGGGCGACCTGAAACGCAATTATGCAGAGAGCGAGGATCAGGCCGCGCTGGACCTTTCCTACACGGGCGGTCTTGAAGACGGAAACATTCCTGGAGATGATGACGTTCAAGAAGGCCGGGAGGATGCCAAGGAGACCAACTTGAAGGAGATTGGCAATGGTGACCCGAAGGTTGGCTCAATTCCCAAGGGCGAAGCCCTCCTTGACAGTCTGAAAGAGGAAGTGGCGCGCTTGATTGAGACCGATCCAGATCAGCTGGATATTAATACTCCTTTGATTCACATCGGGCTCGATTCGATGGCTTTGACACAGTTTAAGGGTATTCTCGAGAATACGTATGATACCAACATGGAGGAAATTGAGCTCTTTGACGAGGAGACGACATTGGAAACTGTTTATCGGCGAGCTCAGGGCGCTCCGCCAGCAGCCAAATTTACTGGTGGAGGCGCGGCTGCCCAAGGTGCAGAGAGCGAGACAACAGCCGCAGCTGGCACAGCAGCGCCACGTGCCAACACAGCCGCGAGACCACGGCCAAAGCCAAAAAAGAAGAAGCAGGAGCTTTTCGGGTGCTTTAAGATCTGCGGATGCTGAGATTGCAACACACGCCGGTCGATTTCTCAAGCAGAAGGCGTCTTGCCCATACCTTTTCTTGTTCTAAATTATATATAATATCATGAGGCAGCATGCTTGTTACACGGGATAGTTTCCATATCTGATCTCCATTTACTCCAAAGACCTTCATCCAAAGAACTGCTGGAACACATGAGTCAAAGACGTGGATTAGGGACGGCAGTCCAAGAGTAATTTTCCTGGGTTGTCAGGTTCGAGATAGAAGAGTTCCAGCTTGCAAATAATTTTGCTGCCAACTGGTCCTCATTCCAACCGGGATGGGCGTGGCGACCACACTGTTGGGCCCCGCTGTGGATGGAATTATTATCCAACAGTTGCAGAAATTATCGCAAACGAAGATATTGACAAGCAGCATCAGGCGTGGGTGCTGGAGAAGCTGTGTTTGATGCCAAAAAATGCATTCAGGTGCGACATACCAACTGAATCTAAGGTCAAGGTTGTCGTTAACAGGTTGATACGATATGGCGCTCAATGCAAAAGAGAACACGAAAACGAAGAACCGCAGTTTGAGTTTATCATGGGTGCTGTACGTGGTGGTGGTGGTGGCGGCGGCCCCGTGTCTCAACTGCCCTTTGAGCACAGACTCTAGCGTGCAACAGCCCCAGAGAACCATAAATAACAAAAACAAAAGTACGAAAAGAATATTTTTGAATACTTTAGACTCTTGCCTTTCCGCTGGATCTGCGAAAAATGAGAAAAAAAAGTAGATTGCGATCTGTGATCTGCGATCTGCATTGCCTGGTATATCTCCTAAACCCTCAACTCTCTCTTAAAGACGCCTTCTTACGCGGGCTGACTCATAAGCAAGTCATACCGTTCGCATAGCGCAGCTAAAGGAAAACGAGAGTGCAATGAAACAAACATATTTCACCAAAAGGAGAGCAAAGCAGTTAAAGATTGTGAGTCATGTGTGTGATTGGCCGGCTATATTTATTCTCAATCTCGGCAATAATTCCCGGGAGAGAGTCTTCGAGGTCTATATTCTCCTTCTTCTTCTCAGCGCACATTTTGCACAATTCGAGAGCGATCTTGGCTCCTTGTTTGGCTTCATTTGGGTCGTCCTTGACGTCAAGATTGAGGATGTGAACCGCGGTATAATTCTTGACCTCGCGCGACATAACGTCCTTGACAAGAATGTCGTACACGCGCTCCTCAAAGCAAAAGACAATCGCGAACTGATCCACGTCCTCGTAATCCTGGAACCGCTGCGGGTTCTCCTTGATTCCGATGTTCCTGTCGAGCATGTCCAGCAGCCCCTTCTCGCGGAACCACTGAATGTCCCCGCTGTTCATGATCGTGTTCTTCATCTCCGAGTAGCTCTGCTCAAAGTCGAACGAGAACTGATTATTCTTGGGCGCCGGCAGCCGCACTTTGTTCCCCACGCCGAACGACGTCACATCCAGGCCGTTATCCATGAACTGCTTGTGCGCCTCCATGCTACGGTTCATATTGCTCGAACAAACCACCGCGAACTTGAGCTCCTCCTCCTCCTCGTCGTCGTCGTCGTCGTCACTTTCCTCCTCGTCTTCCTCCTCAACATCCTTCTCCTTCTCATTCTCATTCCCATCACCATCTTTCCCAACTTCTTCTTCTTTGTCATCTACATCATCATGCTTGGTCGACTTTCGCACATCTACGTCTTCCGCCGTATCATCTTCCTCTCTGTCGCGCTTCATTTTCCAATCTCTCTCTCTCTCTATTCTCTATTCTCTATTCTCTCCAAACTTCCACTGAGACACAGACACAGACACGAGCACTTTCGTCACAGAGACACAAACAAAGAAACAAAGAGACAAAGAGGCAGAGAGAAAGAACTGTTCGTCTGTTCCTGGGGGGTGCGCGGACGTGCGCGTGCGCGGCGTGCGCGGGTGTTAGGTGTGGTTAGGCGGTGGCGGTAGTGGAGGTGGGGGCGGAGAGGGTGGAGAGGGTGGATAGGGGCGGATGGGTTCTGGTTCGAGGAGGGCTAGAGTTTGCGGTGGATGGGCGGTAGGGAGGTGGTTGGGAATTCGGGGGGAAATTTGCCTGAATTTTTGGATTTTTTTGGAGCTTTTTGGTTTGAATTTATTTCACAGTCGGTAGCGTGCACGTGGTAGCGTGTTTGTATCTATTGATTTTGATTGATTGATTGATTGATGTTGTTGATTGATTTTGATTTTTGATTGATTTCAAGATTGGCAGTGAGAACATTTATAACTTCATCTTTTGGGAGCGCCTTCAAGAGCCACCACTGCTGCTTGAAAAATGTGCGCACGAGTTTCGCTCTTCGAAGAGCCGAGTCGGTTGGCTTCAAAGATCACAACTATTTTGACAGTTTTGAGAGAGTATGGCAAAGGCAACGGCGGACAAATATCTGCCTATTCGAGAGCGGCGCAAAGCAACAAGATGCAACAACTGTTGCCCAGATGGAATGGCCAAAGCTGAAGAATACAGAACTCAGAATCCAAATTGATTGATTAGTTGGTTGCTTGGTTGCTTGGTTGGTGATCCGAGCTGCATCTTGTAAATTGGGTTGTGTACATCAGCTGCAAGCAAGGTCGCGTTGTCTCTCTTTGGGACGGATTGCCTGAATACGATTCGCGAGAATGTATCACGCCACGATCCTTTGTTCGGGCCAAGACAAGATCTCGTACATTGTGGGCTCTGAGCGGCGATCAGGAGTGGGCTTGCCGAAAGTGAAGCCTGCAGGAAGCAGAGCTGCGGTGGCTGGCAGTTGGTGATAAATTGGGATTCGCGCTGTTGGACTGAGACCTGCAAGCTGAATATGTGTGGTCTCCAGACCCTCCGTCTGCGCTGCGGCATTGGAAACCGGAGATGAAGGTTGCGCATGTTCTGCGTTGGCCTGAGGGGGCTCTGGCGGATCGGCACGAACTGCCATCTCGTCCAGGCATTCGTCGAGATCAAAAGCATGGGCTTTCATCAGGTCCTGGAACTCTTTCGCTCGTAAAGTGGACTCCAACACTTGATTGCGACTCCCCTGTGCAGCTTTCTGGTTGAAGGTCTTCATGTAGTTGACGTCGTTCACGGGCCTGGTGTTCATCCGTCCGTAGGCGTGGGGCAGAGGCCGCTTAAACACCCTGTTGAACTTTGTATCAGGCATCTCCCTGGTGATGATTTGATGCTTGGGTTTTTGTTTTGGCGCCTTTGGCTTTTCCTTTTCGAAAAGGGGTTCTGTTGGAAGAACAAACACGTCCCGCTTCTCGACGGACAGCTGAATAGGGCGCCCGCTTTTCTCTACGAATACCCACTCATCATCGCTGTCCTTCCGCGGCTTGGGCTGGGCTTTGCGCCTGCGCGGAAACCGCCGACCGAGGGCCTTTCGCTCAGCCTTTCGTCTCTCGCGCTCTTCGATCAATCTCTGCACCTCAAGCGGGCTCTTGAACGCATTCATGGCTTCGGATTTCCAGGTATCCAGCTCCACGGGGAGCCGGGCCGCCTTGGTAGCCATTCTTTCTGTACCAGAGAAGATATCAGACCTTTATCGAAAGCTCCCCTATCTTCCTCGACGCAAACTCTTTGACCGTCCGTTTTATGTAGCGCTGTCTCGGTTCGCCAAGAATCAATCACTAAACTGGGCGACTGTGCGTGTCCCCGCAGGCTCTGCCAAACACGCCTCGCACACTTGATCGAAAAACAGTTGTATGCAGCACGTGAGAGCCGCCGTGTTTGTCCGCAAATGGAATGAATGACCACGTCCAGAGCAAGATCAAGAGCAAGGGCGAGACTTTTTTCTTGGCAAAAGAGCTCACTCACAACCTCTCGCTTGCTCGCAAAGTGGCTCACGAACTCACGAACGCAAACTTCCGATCTCAAGGCTCGGTCAGCTCAGCCTCAGCGTCAGCCTTATTGCGAATGCAACGGACTCTCGAGGCACTGGCCACACTGGTCCACTTTACACGCATGCATGCATGCATTCACACAAATGTGAATGCAAAAAGCAAAAAGAGTGCCCCGAATGTCCAATGTCCTCGAGCCCTTTCTTCTTAAGCACACATGACAGATTGACTATGATTGACTGCGAATTCACACGTCAATTTGCAATGCTTTTGAGCTGTTTTGCGAAGCGGCGTGGGCAGAGTGGGCAGTGGGGTGGGGCGAGCAACGAGCTGCTCTTGAACAGCGAGCTGTTCATTTTGCCCGTTACCGGATAGAGTTGCAACGGGAAGGGTTGTAAGAGGAATTGGCTAATGTGCTCGCACTTTGACGCTCAAACGATGCGCAGTTACTGATTTCTAGTTTGATTCGCCAGTTTTGTTTACGTACTAATTCGCCGGGGAGCACTGATACTGGAGATGAAACACAGTGCAACAAGAAGCCCGCGAAGGGCGGTAAACGCAGTAAATGCTGCGTTGGCCACGTAAGAGAAGATGCTGCCGGGCCTCGGTCTTCGTCGGACGACTGATGGATATTGGCAGGTCAGAGTTCTGGTCTCTCGAAGTCTCTGGCTTTCTAAATTCTAGAAACATTTGGTTGCAATTCTTGGCATGAAATTCATGGTCTGCGGTGCACCCATCACAGCAATGACAAAAAAGCCGTACTTGTTCCGCGATCTAGTCGCGCTAGTGGCTACTAACTAGTAGACAGAGCCCGATGGGCAAGCACTACTCGCCTTTGCGCCAGAATGGTGTGTCCAGACACAATAGTTTTCCGGAGTGCCAGTAGTGCCACGTGAAAAGAGCCAGATACGACTTCGTGCAGCCTTAGAGTCTGAGCTCCGGATGTTGCAGGAGTGAGCGACTTTTGAAACGAGGTGAAACAGCAA
Organism: Parietichytrium sp. I65-24A; assembly: GCA_012862575.1. Classification (NCBI taxonomy): domain Eukaryota; class Bigyra; order Thraustochytrida; family Thraustochytriidae; genus Parietichytrium; species Parietichytrium sp. I65-24A. Next base: position 137,678 of record BLSF01000085.1, read on the forward strand.
GTAGAGTACTAGAAGACCGCAAATGTCTTTCGGCTGGCCGTCACACACAGACGAATTGGATCAAATCTACGGCAAAAGAAGACTCGGCCCACCACACATATAGCTGCTGGTCTATCTACTTATGGCTTCGAGCGTAAGAGCAGCAAGAAAAAGAGCCGGGGTTGGCGCGAGGAGGCCGAGGACTGAGAAGTGGTCTGTGAGGTGAGGGAACTGTGATCCACAAAAGCGGTAAAGCCAACACAAAAGTCATGGACCACCAAACCACAAACGCACGTGCTTGAATCGAGCCTTGGCCCCTGAGACATGGACCTTGACGGAGACGGAATCGTAGACAAGGAACCCCAAATGATGGAGATGCTTGACTTGGCATTTTTGTTCATCTTTATGATGGGAATCTCGACCACTATCGAACTTCGACATTTTTTTGACATTGCGAAGGCTCCCCGACCTGTCTTGATTGGAATGTTTGGTCAGTTTGTGGTGCTTCCTCCGATTGCATTTGGCACGTCAATTCTTCTCTCCCTTTCGAGCGTGCAGAGCATCGCGCTGATCTGCATCTGCATCAGCCCTGGTGGCGCAGCGTCGAACATCCTATGCCAGATGTTTAGAGCTGATGTGGCGCTCTCTGTGTCCCTGACCACAATGTCCTCTATTGCTGCCATTGGATTCATCCCGTTCAACATGGTGATGTACTCATCAAGTCGAATGCGCGGGAATGCTTGGACTCTTTCCAAGTTTACCCTCCTCATCGCCTGTGGCACTATTCTTGGCGTGTGGTTGGGCAAGTTTGCCTCCAATTCCTTTCTCAAATTTGTGCGTTGTCTGGGATCCTTGTCGACCTTGTACCTGTTGACCAGCGCAATTGTACAGAACGCTTTATCTGAGAGCCCATTCTGGGAGACCTCGCCCAGTTGCGTGGTGGCTGTGATTATACCAATCGTAGTCGGGCATGCGTTTGGCCTTGGCGCGGGACTTTTAGGTGGTTTGCCTCGATCTTCAGCTGTTGCCATTGCACTTGAAGTATCGATTCAAAACAAACTGCTGGCGTTGGTCCTTCTGTCAAATCTTTTGCGTGACGAAACAGCCGCCGAAGGCAAGGTCCTACCTCTCCTTTACGGAAGCTTCTCAACCACATTCAATTTGTTTATGCTTGCGGTGTACTGGAAATTTGAGTGGACCGATATGGACCCTGATGCTCCGTGGTACACGCCTTTAACAGGGATTTTTCTTCGCGGAGAATCTGAAATGTCTGTAGAACCATCTACAAAGTGCAACAGGGGTCCAGCTTGTGCATCTCGGCGGTCACCAAAGGTATTTAACGAGATTTTGCGCGCCCCAAGTAAAGACAATTATGTGAAAGAGGTGTCGGTCGACTCGGAAACCGACCAGCCCGCTCACAACAAAATTGCATGTGACGCCGACGTCACTTCAAACACATCTTCTGAGAAGACTTGATTCAAAAGATCTTGTTTACAAGCTGTGCATAGAATGACAATTACAATAGATATACTTTTTCATTGAATAACTGATTGACACGAAGTGCTAAAAGGTTCAAACTTGACAGAGAGTGCACCCTGGGGCAAGCAGCTACGGCACTTTGAGCATGTCATTCCTCTTGCGCGTGAGGTGGCACAGGCTTGGCTCGTCTGCGCTTGTCTAGTTCCAGCAGAAGATCCCGCACAGCGTACGGGACTGCGGTTCCTGCCGCGTAGGCAAAAATTACCAAGGCTAGCACCCGAAGTACCCACTTGCGTACCTGCTTCGCCCTTGCCGCAGGGTCGGCCGCCTGGACAGCACTTTTCACGCGACTTGAGATCGCCCGTGTCGAGTCACTAACGCCTTGCTTGGCGCTTCCAACTATTTGTTTTGGTTTCTCAGAAATTTTTTGTGTGACCTCCCCAAGCCTTGCTGATGCGTCGCGCTTTGCGCCTTTGGCAGCCTCGATTCCTTGCGCTTTCAACCGTTCAGCCGCTCCAATCGATTTGGACCTGAAATCGTCCGCAGCTTTCGCACCACTAAATTTTACCTTTTCCATCGCGCCAAAGGAACTTTTCTTTAGACTTTCGGCTGCGTCCGCTGTCTTGCTCTTCCAGCCATCTGCAACGCCAGTGGTCTTGTTCTTTATGTCCTCCGCTGCACCAATTGATCTGGATTTGACGCTCTCAGCAGCACTGAGGGTCTTGTTTCGTAGTCCATCGGCGGCATTCAGCGTCCGATTCTTGATCCCATCCGCTGCGTCGAATGTCTTGCTTTTTAATCCATCAGCAGCGCCCATTGTGCTACTCTTGAGCCTCTCAGCGGCGCCGAGAGTTGTGCGTTTTACGCTGTCGCCGACCGCGCCAGCTCTGGCTCCCACATCATTGCGGAGCTTTTCCCACCAACTTGCTTTCTCGCTCGATGAGAATGGTCGAATCGAGTGCGAGCCCCGGTGCATGCAACTGCTCAAGACACCAATGCGGAAGCGCGGATGCCGCAGAGACTGCGCTCCCAGCGACCATGCCGCCGTTACTACGAGTGACATGCCTGTGTGTTAACAGTGGCCCGTTGCCTGTCGCCAAGCAAACAGTCTTCCAACTTCTCGCTTCAGTCGACAGTGTCGAGGCACAAGGTCAGATCGAAACAAACAATCAGACCAGCGCCACTAAGCCGGCAAGACACACACACACAGAGAGAGACAGACAGACAGAGAGAGAAGTTAGAGAGAGAGAATCCGCGATCGCTCGAAAGACCCAAGCTCGCAGTGAGGATGTGTTCCAGACCCCAAAACTGCGTGTTTTGGAGTGTGATCCAGCCTTTTGCTACACGAAATCGAACGCTGAACCCAGAAACGATTCGTGATCCCTCTCAGCGCTTCAAATTCGCGGCCCTTCCAGCCGCCGCAATCCGTGCCTCCAACGGTCCTTACTTAAAGAACTGCCACTTGGTCCTCTCTCTCTCTCCCTGCAGTCTCATCATTTCAATGAACATCATCTTCTGCACAGCTTCGCGACACTTTCGTTTCGGTAGTATGTACTATGCGATACTATAGAAGTAATGTGGGAAACGGAGAATCGAGGCAAGTGGAAACCTTGTGCTTTATTTCGTGGCTCGCTTCGTTTGGACTGTTTGTGGTTGTCTCAGGTCTTGGACTGCTTGATGGTTTCGTTTCGATGACTGTTTCTTGTTGGTTGAATGAATGAATGAATGAATGAAGGTTTGGAATTGATCGGTTTCATTCGATGACTATCCGTCAGTTCCCCAGCTCTGTAGACTTACGCGTCTTATCATGTCTTATCTATTCTTATCTACTCTTATCTCGTCTTCTATCTTCCATCTCTGGGGAACGCATTCAGCGTTTCGGGAAGACGAAGTTGCGTTCCGCAGCCAGCCATAAAATGCGTTCCGCAAAGCGGCGCGGAGTTTCGCGGAACCCAAACCCGTGACTATCTCAAAAGAAAATAGTATACATTAATACACATTTGACACGGACATGGTCTTGCGGAACGAAATCCAGAGAGCGGCGCGGCGCTTGCTGCCTGACATAGCGTACCGGTAACTCAGCACAGCATAAACAGCATAACATATAAATGTAAGATGACATGAACTTGTAAACTTGTAAACTTATGAACTTGGCGTCCAAGCCGAGGGAAGAGCATGTCAAGTGGTCAAGTTCACAAGTTCACAAGTGGAGACTCCAAGCTCAGATTTCGAAGGACTTGGCGTGTGGGAGAGGCAGCAACTGGGGACTTGGCAATCGTGTGCCTTTCGAACGCGGCATAGAGATAGAGATCGGTGAGTGGGGTTTGAGTTTGGCGGGTTTGAGGACTCGCACGCGAAAGGAATATGCACAGCCCCAAAGTGCAGCAGAAGAAGCGCAAGATCAAGCAGCTGACCCTGCGCTCAAGCCCGAACGATGTTGGGCGCCCGATTTCGGAGATTGGGCTTGGGAAGGAGCAGGTTAAATGCGTCTCGGTACAAAGTGAAGACAGCGAGACGTGGCTGTTGAAAGATCGGCTTCGCATGTTCGAGCAGTACGTGCCAAAGGCGCCTGCGAGTGCGAGGACCGCGTTTGCAGCGCAAAAAGGCACCTTTGACGGAAGGGGAAACTATTTGGCTAGTGAGGATTCAACGGGAAATATCACTATAAAGAAACATCGCGAGCTGATTGTGGACGCTGTCAATCGCCAGACGGGAATTCTGACAAATGAATTTGCAGATCAGCTGAAGAAGATGAAGGCCCACTATGAGCATGAGATCCGCATGCTGAAACGCAAGCATGAGAAGGAGTGCAACAAGCTGGCAGAGGAAATCACGCGAAGTATTACGAGAGAGCAGGAGGTCAAAATGAAGCTCGCACACACCCTGAACGACATGTCAATCTTGAGCAATGCTTGTAATAACAGGCACAGCCCACGCCAGCCCATGGTAGATGCACCGACGGATATCTCGCAGTTCGCATTTTGACCTGAGTTTACCACTCCAAGGACTTTTTGCCGCCCAAAACATCCTCCCAGGAGTAGCTCTTGTCGGAGTAAAATTGCTGCAGCCATTTGCCGTACTGGGCGAAGGGGCCGTCTCCGGCAACAAGATTCCTTGGCGCAACATGGACTTTGTGCTCCCACACCTGCAAATCTTGCCCTGCAGTCTCTTGGATGGCCCAGCTCAACATCTTGCCCACAAACCAAGGGACGTACGAGTCAGCGTAGAGAACCAAGGTTCCCTTTTGGCGAAAAGGCTCCAACGGGAGGAGCGCGAAATGCCCCCGGAAGCGCGCTATTGGAGTGTCCACCTTAAAAATGATGTTTGTTGGGCCTTGCATGAAGACATGGGTGACGATGGAATCCGCAATAAACTGTGGGATCCGAAGAGAGTCCCAACCGAAGAGTCGCAGAGAATTCAGTTTTTCTCGGATCATCATGCACTCTTGCGGGATCTCGCCTCCTTCGCGACCGTACGCGGTCGTGATAGTGTGGTCCGCTTTCACTAGTTTGAGGTTGTATGGCATCGGAAGGTACTGGTGCACGGTTTGGAAGTGAAAGTAATCGGCGCTGTTTTGGCTAGGCTCAAAAATGTGCATCAGCATATCTTTCCATCTCGAGTCACACACGCGTCGCATCCTGCCACAGCGAACGTCTTGCTCAATATCCTTCAGCCCCGGATGCATCGGCCAACGCGGCTCACCATCCTGGGCATCGTACCAGAAAAAGATTGCGCCCAGTTCCTGGCTCTCGTAGGTATGGTAGTTCTTGACGTTGACTCTCTTCGACCCACTCATATCCTTTTTGCAATAAGGTATTTTCTTATTTACCCCTTCGGCGTCAAATTCCCACAAATGATATGGACACTGGATGTTGTTGCCCACCACTTGCCCTCCATGCCCCAGGTGAGTCCCGAGATGCGAGCAAAACGCATCGATCACACCTGCCTTCCCGTCTTCTCCGCGAAACACCACATATTCCCTAGCATGTGCAGCGACAGTTAACACTTTGCCCACGGGGACCTCGCTGGAATCCGCGATCTTGTACCACCCATCGGGAAACGGTCTCGGAAAGTGCCCAGACTCTGCTCGCAGCCGATCAAGCTGCCGTCTCCTGTACGTCTCAGGTTCAAGTCTCCCGCTTTTGAAAGCATCCCTGCCATACACCTCCGGGCAGGTCATGTACCGCTGCACCATAAAGTAAGCCAGCGCGCCAACCAATGCCGCGACGGCAAAGTCCGCTGCGCTCCATTCCAGCACTCGCCAACACGCGTCCGGAATCATTCGCCCGAGCTCCAAACTCCCAACCATTTTAGCGCTTTCCTCCTTTTCGCTCTCCTCGTCCCCACGCTTTGATAGCGAATTGCCGAGCGCTTGCTTTTCAGGATCCCCAGTCGCCAGACAGAAACAGCAATGTTGACGCAAACTCACTCCTTGCACACGCCGACTTGGACTCTGCAATGCCTGACCTTTTGCTATCAAAGCGCTGGTACCAGCACAGGATCTCTTCAAGGTATTCACTTTGGCAAGTTTCGAGCGTGCCGGTGAGCTGAGCCTTCGCAATGAACGCAGTGCAACGCCTTGGAGAACAACTTTGTGCTTTGTTCGCGTCGTCTGCTGACAGCTTTATCTAAGTAGTTTGTATGCTTGCTTGTTTGTTTGTTTCATTTGTCAATTTGTCAACAAACATCTGTCAATCAAAATCAATTGACAGAAAACTTGAAAACGCAAACAATTTTCTCTGTCCTCTCTTTCCCATTCCTGCCGAAGCGAACTATTAGTGCGCTGGGGTAATCAGATGTAGCGTTGTAGCCGCAGGATCTCAGGGTCTATCCTTAGCAGTGCTCAAAGTGCTCAGTAGGTTTTCCTTTTTGTCTTGTGCTTTGTTTATTTTCCTTGTTTGTTAGGTAGAATAACTAACTCGCAGATCAACATCTTCATTCAAACCTACTCAAACCTCCCCAAAGTTTCCTTTTCATTCTCTGTCAATCGAGATTCGAGATTCAAAACGCACTTTCTTTGACGACCAAATGACATGCAAGAGTATTCACTCCTCATTGTAAACGAATTCTCAGCCAAGAGAGTCAAGAGGTTCATAGAATGTAAAACATGGAAGACAAATGGAATTGTTCTGTTGGTGCCAGAACAAGGGACTGATCATCGTTTCTTTTTACGAATTCAAATGGCATTATGGCAACTCGTGAATTTTAATTCATGTATCTCACAAAATACTCTACTTTTAAGGGCAAAAGTTGGCGTAACTGTATGCCACCTGACAGTTGGTCTGATGAGAGGAACTGTCTCCACAAAATCCGCTGGTTGAGCAATATGGCAGATGTGGTTCGCTGCACCTTGCGTACCCGTTCGCAGGACCACACACGCCGCTTGGGGTCAAGTACAAGCCGGTCAGATCGAACGTAAAAACAAGTGTGCCCGCCCCGCTCGCCCATATCCAATACGGCCGGGTTCCCAACCATAAACCCGTTCCGCCATATGTTGAGGTGTCTGACGCAGGAAAGGTCTCGAGAATATCCGCAGGCTCGAGATCCGATTCCTCTCTGATCACAGAAAAGGTGTCGGCCGCCGCGCTCGCCAAGTTCTCGACAATTTCCATGTTGCTCTTGGTAATGTAAGTTTGTCCGCATTTACGAACGATTCCGATGAACCCTCCTTTGGAGCCAGCAGAGCACACCACGCGTGCATAGCGATCGTGTTCTCCTAGCTCAACCTCCCGTATTATTGTTGCAGGTTCAGAGCTGCTTCCGGTGCTGAAGTGTTGAGCTGCGAGAGTTCCACCGTGATACTCCTCAAACGTCATTGATTCAAAGCATTGCAAGTAGAATCGAGCGGTTGTACACTTCGGGGTGACATCAAACCTGAACACCATCTGGTTGTTCACCTGCGTGTCCCACACCCACCTGGTGTTCACACCGACAGAAGCGCCATACCCGGTGAACGGGCTCTCACCGTATGCGTGTTGCACCAAGGTGCCGCTGAACA